>JAODAL010004526.1:0-155491 GCA_025379985.1 Phyllomedusa bahiana | reverse complement strand
CTCTGTGGCCTATTTTTACTGTTTTGCCACCTCCAAAAGGGTCATTGGGGCCACTTTTCTGACCTCATGTTGTTTCCCTGTGGCTGCTCCCCTTTGGACCTACACACGGGGGTTTGGGTTCATTGTGCCACTTTTTGGCCCTCATGTGCTGCTGTGGCAGCTGCCGTGCCCAAACCACTGTGTCATTTTTGCCACGTTTGACCTCTTTGCTGCTGCTGTGACTGCTGCCGTGCCCTACACACTGTGTCATTTCCCACTCTGTGACCTACCCCTTTTTTTTTTTTGGCCCCAAAAAAACCTTTTAGAATTTTAATTGTGCCACTGTCCTACCTCATGCTGCGGGTTGATTTTTGATCCCGGTCAAACTCCACCCCTGTGAAATTTTGGTCCCCACTTTTTGATTTCCTTTTTTTGCTACCCAGAATGTCATTGTCCCAACTCTCTAAACCCCTCATGTTTGCTGTGGCTCCCCGCGGGTCACCTCCCAAAATTCTGTCATGATGTTGCCCCCCTGACCCCCTCAGCTTTTTTTTTTCCAGCTGTTTTTGCCATGACTTTATCAGGTTTCTTTCCCCCTCTTCATTTTTTTGGGTTTTCAGTTTTCCCCTCTTAAGTGCCCGGGGGAATTTTATAGTGAAGGATTTTAAGGGGCGGCGGAAAGGTCTTTGTGGTGTCTTTACTAAAACACAACTTTTGAAGACCAAAACCCCAACTCCCTCGCATACTTACGCATGGCACAACGTTCTACAGCCCCCCTTTGCAGGCTCTGTGCACCCGGAAATGGGCTTTTTTTTAAATTGTGATTCGCCCCCGAGGTAATTTCGGAACGAAGAATTTTTTTGTGGGGGAAATTCGGGGGAAGGGGTTTTGGGAAAAACCGAATTTTGAAAAAATTCGCCCTACCCTCTTTTTCCCTTTTTTTTTGCACTACAACTCCAAAACTAAAATTAAGGTTTTGGGACCTGACCACTTCTTTTGTGAAGCATTTAAAAAGCCCCCAAAAACGGGATTATTTGTTTCTTGATTTTTTTGTCCCCCCCCAGACCCTGACTTCCACTCTTTTGAGGGGTACCTTTTCCCCAGGGATTTGGAGCCAGGGAAAATTAGAGGTAAATTAAAAAAGAAAATGGGGAGGGGGTTTCAAGAACCTTTTTGCCCTTTTTCCCCCCAAGTGCCTCTTACCACCCCACATGCTTTTAAAGCGGGGGGGAGACCCGACCCCCAGACCCGGGGATGGCAGATGTTTTTCCCCTGTACTGTCTGCCGGGGGGGGCCCCGATGACTGATGTTTTCCAGCCCCTGCTTTCCTGGGGACGATGCGGATGTTTTCTGCAGTTTCCCCCCCCGAGCAGATATAAAGGTTTTGACTCCTTTTACCTGCCTGAGATGGGGACAAAGGATTCCGGTAACTTGAGACTGCCACTAAGGTTTCCCAAAAACCAAAGACTCGGGAGAAATAAAGGGAAATTTTTTTTACCGGGAAAAGGGGAGGGACAAATAAAAACCAGCCATTTGCATAACTGGGGGGACTGTTGCCCAGGAAGCACCCCGGGGGAAAACCCAAATTTTTTTCCCTTTTTCTTTAGGTATTTGGTTTGTGGTGTGAACCTTTTTTTAGCCCCTTAAAAAAAGAACTTTGAAAGAAAAAAAAAAAGGTTATTTATTTTTTCCCTTTTTTTTTCCCTTTTTCCCAAAAAAAACGGGCTATAAGGGGAAAATATTTTTTTAATGCTTTTCCCCCATTGGGAAATAGAAAGAACCACCAAAGACCTGAAAGGGGGGAAAAGGAGGATTCCATAATCCTTTTAATCGGGGGGCCCCCCCCAATGGAATAATAGTTCACCCGGGGGGGCTATAAAAATTAGCCTTTAAACCGGGAAGGCACCCAAAAGGGGGGGATTTGGGGAGTGAGGGTTGTGAGGTTTATGTATTAGTTGTATGTCATTGCCTTTCATTTGTGCCCCTATGCTTACGTTTTCAAAGTATATATTAGATGTGCACAGCCTTTTACATTTTGTAGTCTATTTGGGAGATGGCAATCTCATTGGCTTGCTGCAATCAACCACCTCATAAAAATATGTGAGGTTAAATCAAATTGCAGGTTCCTATCACTCCTGGGGAAGTGGCAGTCTGAATGGGACCCCTAGTAAGGTAACATGTTTTAGTGTAGGGATCACCTGCTCTGGGAACCCCTTGACGTGTTGGGAGGTGAGCTTAATACAATCTTTGATCAAATACTTTTAAACTAAGAGTCCCAGGTTTTTCTTTATTTTCCTTAGCTGTAAAGCATTTCCTATATTCCTATATAAACTTGAGGTTTTATTATTTCTTTAGTGTGCATTGATTTATGTATTAGATGTATGTCATTGCCTTTCAGTATGCACCTATCCCTTACGTTTTCAAAGTATATATTAGATGTGCACAGGCCTTTTACATTTTGTTGTCTATTTGGGAGATGGCAATCTCATTGGCTTGCTGCACTCAACCACCTCTTTAAAAATTTATGTGCAGGTTAACTCAATTGCGGGTTTTCCTATCACTCTGGGGAAGTGGCAGTCTGAATGGACTCGTAAGGTAACATGTTTTAGTGTAGGGACTCACCTGCTCTGGGAACCCCTTGACGTGTTGGGAGGTGAGCTTAATACAATCTTTGATCAAATACTGTAAACTAAGAGTCCCAGGTTTTTATATTTTCCTTAGCTGTAAAGCATTTCTATATTCCTATATAAACTTGAGGTTTTACTTAGTCTTTAGTGTGCCACTGATTTATGTATTAGATGTATGTCATTGCCTTTCAGTGTGAAACCTATGCTTACGTTTTCAAGTATATATTAGATGTGCACAGCCTTTTACATTTTGTAGTCTTTTTGGGGAGATGGCAATCTCATTGGCTTGCTGCACTCAACCACCTCATATAAATATGTGCAGGTTAAACTCAATTGCAGGTTCCTATCACTCTGGGGAGAAGTGGCAGTCTGAATGGACTCTAGTAAGGTAACATGTTTTTGTGTTGGGACTCCCCTGCTCGGGGGAACCCCTTGACGTGTTGGGAGGTGAGCTTAATACAATCTTTGATCAAATACTGTAAACTAAGAGTCCAGGTTTTTCATTATTTTCCTTAGTTTGTAAAGCATTTCCTATTATTCCTATTATAACTTGAGGTTTTACTTAGTCTTTAGTGTGCCACTGATTTATGTATTAGATGTATGTCATTGCCTTTCAGTGTGCACTATGCTTACGTTTTAAAAGTATATATTAGATGTGCACAGCCTTTTACATTTGTAGTCTATTTGGGGGGATGGCAATCTCATTGGCTGCTGCCACTAAAACCCCTCATATAAATATTGTGCAGGTTAACCAATTGCAGGTTCCTATCATCCTGGGGAAGTGGCAGTCTAAATTTGGACTCCTAGTAAGGTAACATGTTTTAGTGTAGGGACTCACCTGCTCTGGGAACCCCTTGACGTTTTGGGAGGTGGCTTAATACAATCTTTGGGATCAAAATACTGTAAACTAAGGAGTCCCAGGTTTTTCATTATTTTTCCTTAGTGTAAAGCATTTCCTATATTCCTATATAACTTGGGGTTTTACTTATTTTTTTTGTGGCCTGATTTATGTTTGCTAACTGGGATGTCTCCCCGGGAAAGCACCCTGGGACAACCCCTTTTTTTCCCCCATTTCTTTAGGTTTTTGGGTTTTTGTGGCTGTGAACCCTTTTTGTCCCTTTTAAAAAGAAATTTGCAAGACAAAAAGAAGTTTTTTACTTTTTCCCTTTTTTTTTCCTTCAAAGAAACGTTTATAAGAGACAATATTTTTTAATGCATTCCACACTTTGAAATGAAGAACACCAAAGACCTGCATGAAAGGGATTCCTAATCCCCTAATCGGTCCCCCCCCATAAAATAAAGTTCACCCGGAGGGCTATAAATTAGCCATAAACCATGAAGGCACCCACAAGGGGGGGTTGGAGAGTGGGGTGTGAGGTTTCTTCAGGGGTGGACCCTACTTTTATTCCCAGACCTTAGA
This sequence comes from Phyllomedusa bahiana, assembly GCA_025379985.1. NCBI lineage: Eukaryota > Metazoa > Chordata > Amphibia > Anura > Hylidae > Phyllomedusa > Phyllomedusa bahiana. Next base: position 151,465 of record JAODAL010004526.1, on the reverse strand, counting down.
AAACCCCTTTAGGTTTTCTTCCTATCCCATGACAGGTCTTCGTGTTTAGAGAGTCAGCAGCTGTCAGGGTCGAGAATAGCTCGAGAACAGCCGACCAACACCTTCAGGTAGGGACTAAATCAGTTAGCTTACAAGTTATAGGGACAGTCACCCCTCTTCCCGTCCTTATCTAGAGTCCAGGAACAGTCCAGATCGACACTGAGTCTTTAGGGGGGATTTGTTAGGAACAGATTCTAATGTTTTTAGGGGGGACTGTCAAGTTGATGGTTTATGGAAAATATTATTATCTGTTCTATTTATTACATCCTTATAAAGTTCACCCGATATACTCTTTATTATTGAGTTTAGCAGACATTTTCCACACTGCTTGCTGCAAGAGAATGAGGCCTTCAGAAAGGGTACAAGGACACTTGATATCAGCCAACGTCTAGTTATACTGCGCAGATGCAAATCCTGCTGGTTTCAATTGATGGCCCTAGCAACAGCCTTAGCAACAGCCAACTAGCTAATTATGTGATCCTTGACACATATTATTTTGGGATATTGTTCTCTGCGCCAAAGAGTTATTTTTTTCAGTTATAAGGTGAAACACTTTTGAAATACATGGCTATATGTAGAATCTGTGGGCAGAAAGTGAAGCATGGACAGGGATCTAATGCTGCGTCAACATATGCAGCGTCACCATCCAGTAGCCTGCGAGAAACGTCTCAGATGTGGTGGTCCATCCTGCCACAGCAGCACCCAGTGGCACGCATCCCATTTCAGGCAGTCGAGGCTCCACCACCTCTGCCTAAAGGAGCGGTCTGTCTTTCCCATCATCTACCATTTCAGATGCTCCTGCTCCTCGCCACTCATCACGCCAGCAGTCGTTCACCAAGGCGATTGCCAAGAGACAGCAGTATGCGTCCAGCCATCCTACAGCGCAGAAGTTTACCGTATCCCTGTCCAAGTTGATGGTACCGCAGTCCCTCCCTTTTCAAGTGATTGACTCTACACCGTTCAGAGAATTGATGGCTTGTGCGAGGTGGAGGGTGGAGAGTCAGTGCAGTGGGGGCCATAGTTACCCAAGGGGAGAACTTGCTTGGGTCCACCCAAAATGTGGAGAGACTCGCCTTTTGTCAGATTGAATCAGGCATAGATAGCCAGTATTTCCACACACCAATGCCTGATGCATCAGATTAGATCAACCATGTACCTCGCCCAAATTTGATAAATGAGTCTGGATTCTTCTGGCTATCTGCCTCAGCTACTATTTGATGCTGCCACCTGCCTTATTTCACCCTTTTTGCTGCGAGATAATCATCTCCCAACCCACCATCTTTACCAGGGACTGGAATTGCCACACACCTCCCCATTTCTTCACTGGGCCCTTATGTAGCCTTCTGATGTTGCTGCCACCTAACACTTAGTTCTCCTCATGCTGCGGGTCACCTCCAGGCTATGTCAGCATGTCACTCTTGGTTTGATGCTGTTGCCGTCACCCCCTCATTGTGTCCCCTAGCTGCTGCCCCCTTTCAAATGTTTGTCATTGTGGCACTCTGCGGCCTGTTCCCTCTGCTGTTGTTGCCACCACCTTCACACTGTGTAATTGTGCAAATCTGTGGTTACTCATGTTCTGCCACCTCCACAATCTGGTCATTGTGCCACTTTGTAAAATATTCATGCTGCTGCACCTCCACAATCTCTCATTGTGAAGTCTTTAAACTTTCTCATGCTGCTGCACCTCCAAATCTGTATTGTGCCACTCTGTAAACTACTCATGCTGCTGCCCAATGACCATTCTTTCACTCAACCACCTGTGGTTTCCTACTCCTTTTCTTTTTGGCTTTAGCAATATTATGGATTATTGATGATGAATGCAGACATTGACGGATCAAAGGAAGGGCAAAATGATTAGTGACATCAATGCAGAATTACTGCCCAAAACCCCCCTCCACTCTTTTGGGGTTTGGGCTCTACATGTATCAGTGTTTAACAGAATCACCACAATAAGTGAAAAGAAAAACAGATAGTAATATCCCAGCAGACTGAACTGGATGGATTTGAGATGTGTGTATGGGAGAAATATGTCACATAATCTCCAAAAATTTGGGAATCTCGCAAGAGAACAAAGAGTGATTTTGATCACTATATTACTATTTAGCCATAGGAAAACTTAAACTCTATCAGTTCTCTATCTATTAAACACTAAACGTAACTTTTATTATATCTAACTCTTAACCTCTATACACACTATTTAAAAAACCTGATCTCTATCCTCATCATTTAACCCTTTTTGCTTCTGAAAGAGGGAATAACTCCCTTTCTATCATCAAGTCTGGTGGAACCCCACCTATTAACAGGAGAGCCTTATTTCTATAGCAAAGTACTAGCTTCAGTAAGGGATCCCAAGCCAACTACTTTGGCAGTCGTCCCTACTCTCATAGACACAGAACACATAAGGCCCCCCTTGTGACACAGTCTGCAGCAGGTGACACTTGTAGACAGAGGTGAGAGATCACAATTTAAAATGTCATGCCTGACCTCGCCGACATGTTTCGCCAGCTAACCTGGCTTCATCAGGGCTTAGAGGTCCGATCACATGTGGTCTGAGATCACTTCCTTTTATATCATGTTAGGTAAACACCCCATTCAGGTGCTCACCAATTAGCCATCAGAGAGTCCACATAAAACCCACTCCCCCTTCCGCTCACTCATAACATGTCCTGCTAAAACTACCACTACCGATACCTAACACGATTATATAATGGTAGGATTGATGTAATGCAATTTATAGGGATTGATATAGTTAAACCCCCAATCAGAGGAGGTGACTGGGACAAACTCATTTTACAGAGAGAAACACAGTGGATCTACTGATTGAACTGTGTATACCCAAAGGGTTTGAAGAATCACTTTCATTCATGTGCTTCTTGTCATTTCTATGTGTGTGCTTTTTTCTTTTTGTTTGATATGCATTAACTCTGATGAAAACACAGACTTCCCTATATATTAATACATTTAATCCAGATACCTATATTATTGATTCATACATGCTATGTATTTGTACTTATTATTTGACCAAGTTGATCCCCAAAGTCTTTGTAGATACATTGTCTTTTTTTGTAGGCTAAAGGAACACTTTCCACAGTATGTGTTGCTGAGTCCAATTACTTAATATATACTTATTGATATAGCTACACTAATATAAATAGTAATGAGTAGTGTAGGTGTAGTAATGCAACTATCAGCTTTTGACGCTCGTTTTGTTACGGACATGCGCCTTTCTGTTGTTCTAAAGTACACTGCTGAGGTGACTGGTAGTTGTTCGGTGCGGCGCCCTTTTGAGCGGCGCGTTTCGTCATCGGCGCATGCGCGGGCCGGTCGAATGTATCGCGGGGCCCGTCGCATGCTCCGTTTTGGATTAGTAAGCCGGCGCGGCCATATTGGTATCTTTGGACATGCGCAGTCTACTCCGGAAGACGCCGAGCGCTTGGGTAGCATGTCTGGGACAGGGATCTTTAATTGCTAGTAAGTACTGGTGTTTAGCATTGTAATAGGAGGCGTCTCTCTCCTGATTAAGGAGGGATCTGAGGGCTATAAATACCCCTTAATGTTGTGTATAGGTGTGGGACACTATACATCAGTATCGTCTTGACGTTCCCATCATTTGGAGGCATACCAACTCCGCTAGGTATCATACCTTTGGGATTACCTGCAAAGGAACATTATTGGAGGTTCAGGTACTTTTTGATCTTACAAATCAGGTACCTATTATGTAACTACGCAGTGTAAGTAATTGGCTTTATGTATGTGTGTGGACTTTGTCCGTATTACTAGTAGTGATATATTGATTGTGATATAAGATATAAAAAAATATTTTTCTTTTGACCCACTGAGGAGTCCCTGAGATTGGGACGAAACGCGTTTGGGGGTTATTGTGGCGCACACTCATCTGTTTACTCCTTTGTCAATTTTTTTTCTCTGCTCACTTTATTATGTAAGGTAGAGTAAGGCTCTTTGCAGGGATTAGTTGAGGAGAGGTACAGGGTCGCCTTTTTTGGGACGGGTTCTCCGCTGAGGGATCATCATTAGTGGTAAAGAGTATAGGAGTCAGCTTAGATAGACTGCCCCTATATTTGTGTCCCTATTTGTAGAGTTTTAATTGTCAATAATTAAAAGTTAGATTTTTAAGGAATATTATTTTGTGGGTTTTTATCTCCACCTTAAAAACACTGTATATCAGCACCATATACATCGGTGTGACATATCTATTGCAGCACTTTATAAATAAAACTTAAGATGAGGTACTCACTAGGTAGGCAGAGGCTTCAGAAACAAAGAGTGGAATTCTTTCCGCTAAAACACCCTGGCCGGTGGCGTGCGGATTCCACACATACAAGCTGACAGGCTAAAGTGATGTAACTATGTTCTGCAGCTTACGGAAGCCTAACTAGCACTGAAAACTACCTACGCATTTCAGAAACTATCGGTCTCCTTCGTCAGGGCACAGTGCTTTACTTATATTGAGCTTTATATTCGTTCCGCCCATTCTCCAAACATACAAGTAATCTAAGAAGGGCTTGAAAATGGATCACAAAAAAAATCTATTTCCTAACTCTCATTTAAATACTATTAATCTCATTAAATATTAACAGTTGCAATCAATAAAATCAATGAACTATATTTCACAGAAAGAAACACCCACAAATAAAATGCGATATCTGTATTATGATTGATTGCACACTTTAAACGCAAATAATTCAATGTCTGTATTAAGACCATTCGGTATCTGTGAATTTAAATAAAAAAGCCATTTGGTTTCTACTCTGGACATTTTACTTATTAAATCACCTTTACGCCAACCAAGGTTTACAATTTCATACCGGAAAAAATAGCATTTGCTACTGAGTTTTTATGTAAAAATTTTAAATATTTTGAAAGTGGATGTCCTAAGTAGCCCCTTTTCATATCATATATATGTTCTCGTATACATATGTTCAATGGTCTTTTAGTTCTACATACATATATATTTTTCCGCATGGGCATCTAATTGCATATATGACACCTTTTGATTGGCAGGTTATGAATTGTTTTATTTCAAATGTTTGTACTCCTTTAGAAAATTCCATTACTACATTCCTTCTATCTTATTTACATTGCTGACATGCAGAACATTGTCCACATGGAAAAAACCCTCTTGTGTGTTTTCTACTTCATTTTTAGTCCTCTTAGACCATACTGTGGGGGCTATCATACTTCTTAAGTTATGTTCTTTTTTGAATACCACTTTAGGAATATCTGATAAATAATCTGACACTATTTTATCCTGTTTTAAAAAATCCCATTTTTTTTTAAAGATTTTACTTTGATCATGGTATTGAACAAAATTTGGAAGATTGGTGACTTGTTGGAACATATCTACTTTTAATAAATTCACACCTCCTTTTTTTCCAAAATTGTATTCCAGGAAAATGTTTTAATCACATTTTTTGTTTTCTTGATATTCTCTTTACAATAGACACTTGCTATGTATTGATTAGATAATCTAGTAGCCTCTTCTTCATGTTAGTACAATTTCTACGGTGTGGGGGCTAGCGGTAACAGAGGCAGGCACAAGCGGGATGGTTGCAACCAAAAATATAGGGTTTTATTTTAGAAGCAAAACAAACAGCAAAGCAAACAGGCAGTCTTATGTCATTGGCTTACGTCAGCCGTCAAACATGCAGAACAAAACATAATAGATTTCCAGCATCAAAAAAACAAGGCACAATGGTTATCCTCCACCGTGTGGCAGGTGAAGTCTCTGTGTAGCAGACCTCCTCGGTCTGGTTGGGTGTTCAGTAGCAGGCTCCTTCCTGCTCAGCACCCTCTGGAGAAATGACTCTGACACTAATCAATCCCAGGTTGACTCTCTCACCTGGTCTCTTTCTGCACAGGCTTTAAAGGTCCAGGGATACTGGTAAAGCCTGGACCGGAGGGGTGAACGGCCTCCCACCCACGCTACAGCCGTTCAGAAAAAGCAGCCCAATAAAGCTGCACCGCAGCTATACTAAAACTACACAAACATGCGTAACCTATGGTTACCTATTTATACTGCTGACTTTTCCCCACCAAGGTCCGGTTCCTTGGTGGCCCCTCTAGTGCAGTTTTCTTGCTGCCATTCTGCTGCTGTGGAAAGACCGGGCTGTCCTACTGGATCGGCCTCCCTGACATCCCTGGAACTTCCTTACCATTTGCAGCATAATACTAGGGACATACCTTCCATCCACTATTTTTCCTGCTGGTTGCTTACAACGGATACATAAAAATTGCCTCTTGACAATGTTCGACAGCCATCTTGAAAGATGACAACTAGAGTATGATATGAAGCTATTGGCATCCATTTCTTTGTGATAACTTTTTGTTTGCAATATTCCTTGATCCACAAAAATAGTTTTGTTAAAAAAATTGATGGATTTTTTGTATTGCTTTCTGAATTAAACATAAGAAAATGTGTATTATTATTTCTTTCTTTCAGAAATTAATCCAATGATTCTGACGATCCTTTCCATGTGAACAGGACATCGTCAATGAATCTATTCTATAATGCAATATCTCCTCTTAATTGGCCGTTTGGGTATATAACCTGTTCCTCTCATCCACCTACATATAAATTAGCATAGCTGGGGCAAACTTAGTCCCCATAGCTGTGCTCCAAGTTTGTAAAAAAATATTCTCCATCATACATAAAATAATTGTGTTCTAATATAAAAGAAGGATATTCTACAATGTATTTTACCTGTATACCTTCCAATGTATTACTTTTCTTTAGGAAATATTCCAAATTATTACATCCCTTTAAATGTTGAATTGCTGTATACAATGAAATAACATCTAATGTTACGAGTATATCATTTTCTTCCTATATTATTTTATTCAATTCATTTAGAATGTGGGAAGTGTCCTTTTAAATATGCAGAAACTAGTTTAACCAATGGCTGTAACTGTAAATCTACATATGCGGTCGTGTTTGTTGTTAAGCATCCTCTGACCAAAATAATGGGTCTTACCAGAGGATTATATTGTTTTGGGAAGATAGTAGAATACTGCTATCCTTGGGGAGTCATTACATACAAAATTAAATTATTTTCTATTTAAAATTCCCAATTAAAATCCCTTGGTACATAAATATTTCAATAATTTTAAGTATGCATCTGCTGAATCTGATTTAAGTTTCCGGTAAGTTTGTATGTCTGACAGAATCCACTGTGACTCCTCATCATATGATGATCTACCTAGTATGATGATACCACCACCCTTATCTTCGTGACATATAACTATATTGTTGTTATTCTGAAGTGACAGTATGGCCTCCCTTTGTTTCCTATTTAAATTACATCTATGATATTTTTTAGTTTTTTGAATTTTATTATTTATTTTTCGAATATCTCTAATTATTAGACTTGAAATGTTTCAAAGGATTCTGAATACTCGTTTATAGGATTAAATTTAGATTTTGTTGATAGCGATGTGTGTTCATATTGATTCTGATTACTTTATTTATTAGAGTTTTCTATATGTAGGGTATTTGCCTGCATTTCTATTTTTATTAAAAAAAAACCTTTATAGCTAAATTGCGTAAAAACTTTTTTATGCCTATATATGCATCAAAACCATTAAATTGTGAGGAAGGGGCAAATTTTAAGCCCTTTTTTTAACAGCGATTCTTCATAGTTATTTAATGTATATTGACTTAGAGTGAAGTTTTTTTGATCATCATTAGTTTGGTCATTATTCATTTTCATAATTTTTTCATTATTTTCGATATTTAACTTTTTCTTTTTGGAGATCTTACTTCCCATTGATCCTCTTTTCATTTTTCTCCTATCCTGAAAAAATCCTGCTTTACTTTTATCTGTCGATCTATTCCATCTCCTGATTTTTCATTTGGGTTGTTCCTAATTTCTTTTATCACAAATATTTTTTTTAGGGTTTCTTAAGTTTTTCTTAAGACTTTTTTAAATTTCATTCTGCTCTTCAGACATACATTGATGACCTCTAGTTTCCTCTTTGTCTTGATTGCCTACCTGCTGATAATGTTCTATTTGTTTAGGGTCTTATATTGTTTCAATTTCTAAACTAAGATTTAAGGCTGGATTTTCTTCTAGACTTTCATCACTTATATAGTCCTTTAGAATTATCTGAGATGTTTTCCAGTCCTTGGTATCTATTTTGGATTGGTATATCTGCTACAATTATATCTTCTTCATATGTATATGATATGCAGTTATTTTTTTTATCATATCTCTATCTTTTCTTTGATTTTTCGCTATTACTACAGGAGACAGAGGAATTTGTCTTATTTGATCATCAATATTTCTAGTGGGTAGCTCAGATCTTATAGATGAATTTGTATTTGTATTGGTATTAAATGAGCTCCCTGCATACTCAGCTATGATTTCAAAGCCTGAAAAATCCGTTGTACATACTTCTGCTTCATTATTTATCGCAAATGGAATATTATCTCACTGGAATTTTTAAAATGTCTTTTTCAGAATTTCCCACTCTTTTTGTTTAATATGTGTGCGCATGTTATTACATTGATTTTCTATTTCACTTAGTCCCTTAAATTGTTTTAATTTTTCAAAAAGTTCTAATATATCTCTATTAATATTAAAGAGATTACTACATCTTTTGTCAATAATAAACAATACCATTTGAACTGAAAAATTATGGAACATATAATCCCATTCTTGGGCAATCATTCTATCCCCAAAATCTCCTGCCATTGGTTTATATACTGTCAGTCCCTATCAGTTTATATACCGTCAGTGGTATACTATTGTTATCAAGATATCATTCTAAAAATGCCACTTCCCAAAAATCTCTCATTTCTATGATTAATAATTTTTCCAACTGTCGTAATTAATCCTTCCTTGTGTTAATATTATTTTCTAATATCAGAGTGACTCTTTCTTCCTATTTGAAAAAATGTTGAATGTTTGTTATTCTTTCTTTCCCATCTAACCACAGATCATTGGTAGACATATTAGTAAACATACTTAACCAATGTCCCAAATTGACTATAAGGGTATATTCACACAGCTTAAATTGCTGCGTATTTCGGCACGCATTTCGACAAGTATTGCGCTTTATACGCAACAAACTACGTGCTGCAATTACGACAATTCATAGCTCTCATCGGGCGGGGGGAGACTTGTGCACCACTTTACGCGTACAATACGATTCTATTGTATGCGCGGGGGGAGAATTGCGCACCGCTTTACGCACTGTTGACAATGCATGTCTATCAGGCCGGCACCCGGCCGACCCCCTGTGCTTCGGAATTACGTGCTGATCAGCGAACGGTTACAAACACATGGCGTATTGCGCCACATACTACATGCGCGCAATAAGCCGTGTGAACTTACCCTAATGTTTAACAACTACAGGGTGGGCCATTTATATGGATACACCTAAATAAAATGGGAATGGTTGGTGATATCAACCTTCCTGTTTGTGGCGCACATTAGTATGTGGGAGGGGAAAACTTTCAGATGGGTGTTGACCATGGCGGCCATTCTTGAAGTCAGCCATTTTTGGATCCAACTTTATTTTTTTCCAATGGAAGAGGGTCAATGGAACACATCAAAACGTTATTGAGAATTTCACTCCTCCCCAACAACACCTGAACATCTGGAGAGACTTTGTTTACCCACACTGTTAAACAAAGCTCTGCAGTCAAATAAGCTGCTACCAGTTTCTGAGTTTGGTTATAAGACCGGTCCGTTACCGACTTATAACAAGGCCAGGAACCAGCCTTGGGGTAGCAATATTTTAAAGACCGAGAATGAGGCGGGAAGTCGAGTATCAAGACAACAGACTAGCTCAGATTAAAGTTTCTGGATTTAATTCGCCTTAGAGGGTGCACTAGACAAATGATGATACAAAATGTGATAATATTACATATAAGAATAAGAGTCAGAGGTGTAAATATAAGTATGGTTACAGACAAACCATAAGATGTTAAGATGTGTCCAGTTACCTGAGATTGGCTTGGTTCTGGGCCCACATGGGGGGTGGATGTGGTCCTGCGCTGCTTGGATGCTTCTGGAATGCTGGAATTATGTCAGGTACCCCTCTCCTGAATGAAACCTCGGCCCACCTGGGGCTCCTGCTTATATCTGTAATGGAACAGCCCACGTGGCAGCCCCCTACACTCCCTCACAAACCCCTGGGATGGTCTACAAAGTCCTCCCGCTCTGGCCATGCCATTTCTGACAGAAACACAAAAATGGACCATAACGCGGCAGGGCATTGGGACAGAACTGAGCTGGTGGCACCATCAGAACTGGCTGGGCATAAGCTACACCCTGGTACCCGCATCCCTATCCTATGTGCTCCCTAAGTCCAGTTCTCGATTTCTCAGTTCCCCTGCATCATGTGAACGTGGGACAGTGGTCTGCTATGTAACATAGGGAGTTTTAATATTTTAAGATATGAAACCGCCATAGACCAGTTTATGAACGGTTTCGCCTATTGAAGCTTTAGAAATATCGGTGACTGGCCCGCTTGGTAATCTGTGTATTCAAGTCTTTGAAGCTTGGGGTTGGAGCTAATTAAGTTAGCATGAGATCACCCCCCATCTTTCATGTGTTGACACCTACTGAGAGGTTTCCCCTCTGTCCTATGTCTTTCCGCTGAGGCTTGAATGACCTCTCGCATAACACTTGAACCTCTTCCTCTGGCAGCCATTTACAATCGGTCTGCGAACTGATTGGCAACAATTTACTATGTGAAAAATGGCGGCTTTTCTCTGTAGCTGGGGCCATTTGTCGAGATCTGACCTAGATATGGAGTTCTCGAGATGGTCATATTTTGAGAGATTATCTCACAATGGTGCACCACCCACATTAATGGGTGTCCAGGTCTCCACAAGCATTCCTACTGAACATTTTCCTGGAAAGTGGATTGGTCATTATCGGCCAGTTGAATGGCCACACCAAGGTCTCCTGATTCTGACCCCCTTAGACTTATTAATTTTTGGAGGTCGTTTGAAAGGCAATTTGTCTATGCTGTTGAAGATACGAGATGTGTGCAGCATCTGAGACAATGGATAACTGGGAGCTTGTGCCAGCATTTTTTCTGCGGTGTTGCTATCGAGTGTGTCAGAGTGGGGAGGAAAAGGGTTGCATATGACAATCCACAGCAATGGGCAGCACTTGAACACATTTTTTATAATGTGGGGTCATAAACTTGTAAAGAACTCCTGAAAGAATAAAGTTACATTAAAACCACTGTTTTTCTGATGAAATTCTCAATAAGGTTGGATGTGTTACATGATCTCCTTCTGTCCCATAGGAACGAAAAAAGTTGGATCCAAAATGAGGCTGATTCAGAAATGGCCTCCATGGGTCCAACACCCATCTTGAACACAAGCTTTTTCCCCCCTCCCATATACTAATGTGCCACAAACAGGAAGGTGAGATATCACCAAGCCATTCCCCATTTTATTTAGATGTAATCCATATAAATGGCCCCCCAGTATAATGTTTGACAACTGTAAAAACACTCACACCCAGTTGCAGCTATAAGTACCAAAGCAGGATTGATACACATCAAAAAAGGAATTATAACAGAAAAAGGTATAAGCGCTATGTATTGAGAAAATAAAACTGCAAAGATTATCAGAAGAGACATCACCTCTTTTCTTCTGCAGTAATGAAAAAAGTTGACGTCACACAGATCTGCAGTTTACTGAAGCCAAACCAGCACAGACTAACTCAACATCCGCATTTCTCAAGACTATCGGTCCTCTTTCGTCAGGGCTGTGCATTGGCTCAAGGCTAAGTAAAGTACAGTGCCCTGTTGAACGGAGAACGAGTCTCTGAAACATGGGTCCAGTAGTTTTCCCTGCTCAAGTTAGGCTTTTGTGTATCTGCAGAATTAGTGACGTCCATTTTAGCCTGTTGTAACTTTGTTTGTGTGGTTTTCTCACACAGCACCGGCCGGGGTTGTTTAAGTCAGAACAAGAACTCCACACTTCGTTTCTAAAGCCTCTGTCTACCTAGTGAGTACCTCATTTTAAAGGATTGCGCTTCATACGCAACAAAATACGTGCTGCAATTACGGTAATTCATAGCTCTCATAGAGCGAGGGGAGAATTGTGCACCACTTTACTTGTACAATACGATTGTATTGTATGCGCGGGGGGAGAATTGCGCACCGTTTTACGCACTGTTGACAATGCATGTCTATCAGGCCGGCACCCGGCCGACCCCCTGTGCTTCGGAATTACGCGCTGATCAGCGAGTGGTTACAAACACATGGCGTATTGCGCCGCATACTATATGCGCGCAATAAGCCGTGTGAACTTACCCTAATGTTTAACAACTACAGGGTGGGCCATTTATATGGATACACCTAAATAAAATGGAAATGGTTGGTGATATCAACTTCCTGTTTGTGAGCACATAGTATGTGGGAGGGGGAAAACTTTTCAAATGATGGGTGTGACCAAGGCGGGCCATTCTGAATTCGACCATTTTGACGAATCCCAACTTTAATTTTTCCCAAATGGAAGAGGGTCATGTACAAATCAAACTTTATTGAGAATTTCACAAGAAAAAACATGATGTCTGCTTATTTTAAAGTAACTTTATCTTTCATGAGTTATTTACAAGTTCTCTTGTTTAACAGCATTGACATGTTGCAGAAGTTAACATGTAAGGAACGGATAGCAATTGTGTTGATGTCTGGTGAACGCAGAACCCGGGTCACTGCAGCAGATTTCATTACGAGACCACCAATCTCCCATGCTACAGTACATGCTAGCCAAATTTCATAAAACAGGTTCAGTGTTGGATTTGCCAAAATGTGGATGCAATAAAAAAAAAACAATAAAAAAAAAGGGTAAAACTGTCACAATGGAAGAAACATCAGTGGTCTGTCCTGGCTTTGATCAGCAAAGTCCCCACAGCGTAGCACTCGCCACATGTCACTGGAGAGTGGCATCAGTCGAACATCCCTTCGGCGGATATTAGCTCCTCACAAATGGCACCTTTACAAAATCCAGCTGCTGCAGCATCTCCACAAGGATGACCCAGATCTGCGCACTGAATTTGCAGAATGGGTAAGTCCTTCCAAGACTATTGGGACACAAAAATTTATGGTATGGTGTGGTATAAAGATAGTGGGACCATTCTTCATCGATGGAAAAATTCAATGGCCACTGGATATCTGAAATTGCTATATGGGGGGGAAAAAAACAAATAATGTGTTGCCCTTTTTATGCACTGAAGATGGCACGTTCCCTAAGTTTTTCCAGCAAGATGGTTGTCAGGAAAAAGCTCGCCACGCTGGCCCACTCGAGGGTCGACGGCCTTACTTGGGGTGTATTGTGATGTTGCGCTGCCCCCTAGGGGCTACGTAAGGCATCAGCGCCCACGATACTGATTCACCGTTAAGCCCCTGTCCACACGGGCAAAGGGAGACCCAGGAGACAAGAGAACACACTTTTGCTTCTGAAGGGAGAGTCTGCAGCACAGCCATAAACACATGTGGGTAAGGTTTAAAGCTGAGGCATTTTGAGTCGAGTGAAACGAGTCTTGACGAGTGCTTCTCTTTAAAGTGTGTTTTTTTCTTTAAGTGTGTGGGAGATTTGGAGATTGAGAGGCCTTAGATTTGGAGAGTTTAGAGAGGACAGTAATTGTATTACTATACATTATAATATTTAGTCATATATCTTTTTGGTAACACAATCCCCATATCGAGTTCCATGTTTTGACAATGCTATCCAGTGCACAACCTGCGTGCAATGTATGCCATCCTTGAAACAGTATCGAGGGGTGCATACTAGCTGTGCAAGATTGTGGACACTGCACTTTACAGAAGCGCCCGGAGTCCTGGATCAAATGAGTCAAGTGGCGACACTGAGATCCAATTGCCAACTTGGAAAGGCGAGACGGCTGGCCCACTTGATGCAATCACTCGAGCAAGGTGTAGACTATCTGGGAGAGGGTGGTAGCATGGACAGGTGCAGGAACATAAGGCAGCTAGATGTGGTAGACAGTAAGAAAGACAGGGTAGAGGAAGAGTTTGTCAGGGAGAGCTAGTCCCTAAACCTGTACAACCCCCAACAAATTTTAGCAAGATGGGCGGATAGGGGGATGTCGGTTCAGAAATAGCATTGCTGCAGCAAGACACTACCCCTTTGTCTGGGTCTGCTCCATGTAATATGGCGAAATATGGGGGGGGGGGGGGGGGGGGAAAGGAGTGGCAGGTCAAGGCTAGATAGGTGCTAGTAAGTTGAGGGGACTCAATATTATGGGCACAGACAGGGCAATCTACCACATAAGACCGGGATCGTCGAAAAGTGTGTTTGGCTTACCTGGGCCCGGGGTTCGACATATCGCGGATCGGGTTGCAACCAGCGCGATTGCTGGGTGGGCTGGTGACAGAATCCAGCTGTCAATGGTCCACATTGCGCACCAATGACAAAGTTAGAGGTAGGTGGAGTGTCCCTTAAAAACGATGTTCAGGGACCTTAGCGCTCAAAAGCTCAGGGCAAGGACCTCCAAGGTAATATTTTTCAGAAATATTACCTGTTTCCACGTGCCACACCAGAGAGGCAGTGGGAGATTAGAGAAGTGAATAAGTGGCTCAAAAATTGGTGTAGGAACAGAGGGATTTGGTTTTTGGAGAACTGGGCTGACCTTCTGTTGGCTACAGACCTATGGCTAGGGATGGAACTGCATCCTAAATTGGGGGGGGGGGGGGGGGGGGGAGGGTGCATGCTGCGTATTGGGGGGACAAGGGGGGGGGACAGAAGTTTGTGAGGAATATTTAACAACTAGGGACTGGGGCGGCAGAAGGGTAACTACACATATAAGCAAGCAAGATAGTGAAGCATAGATAGCTGGAATTAAGGAATAAAACAGGGGGTGGAGTGGCGGGAGGGGCTGTAGCAATAGATAAAAAGATCAGGGGAGAAACAGGAATAAAGAACTTGAAAAAATTCAGTAAATTGCATGCTAGACCAATGCCAGAGTCTCCTGACCAACAAAATTAATGAACTAGAAGTACAATTAAACTATCTGAAGAAAAATATGACATAGTGAGGGAATAACTGAGACATGGCTGGAGACGAGAGCGTACGACTGGGCGGTTAACTTGCAGGGTTACAGTCCCTATTTTAGAAAGGATCGTAAAGACCGGAAAGGGGGAGGTGTCTGTCCTCCTATGTAAAATCCCAGGGGGGGATGTCTGAAGCCAACACTGGCGGGAAGATATAAGGTACAGGTAATGAACATGTGGAATCATTATCGGCGTAAAATAATGGGGTTAACAATAAACAATATAATACTAATAGCGGCGGGCGTCTGGCTATAGGCCCCCCAAATATAACAGAACCCATGAAGATGTACTCCCTCAGGCAAAATAGATGAGGCGGCGCTAATCAGAATGAGGATACACATTATTATGGATGGCGACGTTTAAACTATCAGGACATCAATTGGGATCTGAAGCTTGAGCTCTCATAAAGGAAACAGGTTTTTGCTCAATAACTAATGATAATTACCTTTGCCAAATGAGTGTCGCAGAGAACCGACTCAAGAAGGAAAGGCCTTCCTCTACAGACCTAATATTAACTAATAGACTTGAGACAGAGTAACAAAGGTTCAAGGTTGAAGGGGCACCTAGGGAATAGTGACACCATAATATAATAAATTTTCCGTTTATCCTTTCAATGAGTTTTTTTGCGACAAGGAGCCACAAAAAACACTGAATTCTTAAGGAAGGCTAATTTTTATCTGCTTAGGTGAGGACCCTAACCGTATTGACTGGGACAATGTGTTTAAATACTGGCATAACTAATAATAAATGGGATATTTTAAACAATCCTATGGCTACCACTGTGAGAGAGGTACATACCTTATGGTAATAAAACAATAGAAAATCCAGGAAAAACCCAAACGTGGACCAACAGGGGATGATAAAAGAGGCAATAAAAAACAAAAACGAAAGCGTTTCACCTACTAAAACAGGAGGAGGCAGTGAAGAAGGCCACTAAGCAAGCTATAGGGAAAAATAAAGTGTGTAAAATAAAGGATAAGGGGTAGGAATGCAAAGTCTGGAGAACAGGAAATACATATTGCTATAGAAAGTAAACTAACCCTCAAAATAATTTTTAACACTATATAAATAGTAAAAAAATTAAAACACTAGAAAAATGTTGGCCCTTGAAAAATATCTGAGGGAGAGACCGTAGAGGGCATGAGCAAAAAAAGCAAACGTATTAAAACACTTTTTTCCCCCCCCCCCCCCACCCCCTCTCACTGTATTTACCGAGGAGGATGACCTTCCGTTGAACAGAGAGATGTGGTAAACTCCAACTTAAAAGTTTCTGTCTAACCCAGGAAGAAGTGGAGCTCCGTCTTTAGGGGAAGACAAAAATAGAACAAATCCCCCAGGTCCAGAATGGCATAACCACCACACATGCGTCCTAAGCGAGAGTTCTTAAGTGATGTTCCATAGATAGGCCCCTATTCCTTAATATTCATGAGGACTGTCTAATAACGGGGTATGTCCCCCAAAGGATTGTGCGCATAGCAAATGTGGCGTGCCAATATTCAAAAGGGGTCAAAAGTGATCCAGGCAAACTGTAGGCCAGTAAGCTTAACCTCTGTTGTAGGTAAAATGTTTGAAAGGTTTTCTCAGAGATGCTATCCTGGAGTATCTCACTGAAAATAAATGTACTAACGCCGAGTTCCAGCATGGGTTTCATGTGAAGGATGTTCCACCTGTCGACTAATCTCATCCGCTTCTATGAGTCGAAGTCAGTGTGCAAAGCACCGGATCAGGGTGAGGCACTGGATGTCATATATCTAGATTTTTTTTGTTTTTTTTTTTTTTTTTTTTTTTCTCTTAAGCATTTGATTACGGTGCCACATAAAAGGTTGGTAAATAAACAATGAGAGATGCTTTGGACTGGGGGAAAATGTGTGCAAGTGGAGTAAGTAACTGTCCCCCCCCCCGCACCCCCACCTCGCCCGCTCACTGATAGAAAACAAAGGGTAGTTAATTAAACGGTACATACTCCAGAGCTGGATCCGCTGTTACTAGTGCGGGTACCACAAGGGTCAGTATTGGGCCCTGATCCTCTTTAACATTTTCAATTAATATCTTACACAGGGAATACACAGTAAATATCGATCTTTGCAGACGATACTAAGCTCTGTCACAGTAATCAACCACAATAGAGGAATAATATGTTATTACAAAGGGATCTGGATAATTGCTGAGGCCTCGGGCAGGAACTGGTCAGATGAACTGGTTTACTCTACAGACTCTAAAATGCAAGGTTCTACACTGATCATCATGCGGGGAAGAGAAATCCATTACATGATTACATGTTAAATGGAAAACACTGGGTAAATAGTGACATGCGGATAACAGGACTTGGGACATCACTGGTGGCGACAGATACAATACTTAACATTGTAGCAGCCCGTGTCAGGCAGCAGCAGCCAAAGCAATAGGATCATGGGGTTGCATTAAAAGGGGCATAATGCACATGACTGTAGAACATTATTCTCTCCCTATTAATACAAAGTTACAACACTAGAGTTAACACACACACCACACATCTAGAGCGAGCGATGTGACTGTACAGTAGTTTGGGCTCCAGTGCATCACGGACATGACATATGTAGGAGCTTAAACCAAGTACAAAGGTAGGGGTGCAACAAAACTAATAAAAGGACTGAGGTGGACTACAGTACACAGAAAGATTGGCAAGATTAGGGTTATTTTAGTTTAGAGAATAGAACAGAGCTTCGGGGACATAATACAAATACAGTTTAAATACAGTCAAAAGTCAATAGTCAGATACAGATCCTTTCCCAAGACAACTTTATTTTATACACAAGGCGAGGGGGATGAGGGGGTGGTGTCTGTAGTCCTAGAAACAAGGGGGCATCAGCTTTACACGTCTTATGAGGACGAAAGTTCTCCACATAAACATAAGCACAAAGGGAACTTCTTTACTGCGAATAGTCAGCAGGTGTGGAGACTGTGTGAACTCTACTGCCCAGAAGGGACTTGTCATGGTGGACGTCACGCGTAACCGGTTCGAAAAGGGTTTTTGAGATGCATTCTGGAGCGTAATAATACTAACAAGTTATAGTGACAGGATTCAGGAGAGGTCATTGATCCAGATTTTTTCGATTGCCAGATTGGAGTCAGGAAAGCGGAAAATTTTTCCCTAAAATGAGAGGACAATGGCTTCTACCTCAATTGGGGGTTTTTGCCTTCCTCTGGATCACACCTTAGCACAAACAGGCTGAACTAGATGGAACGGCTGCCTTTTTTTCTTAGCCTTACAAACTATGAAACTATGAAATTAATGAGAACAGACTCTGCCATCGCAATAAGCAGAGAGCCACCACAGATTCTAGTTTGGTTATAAGACCCGTCCGTTACTGCACTTTATAACAAGGTCCAGGAACCAGCGCCATTGCTAGCATATTTTAAAACCTGAGATGAGAGGCTGGAAGTCGAGTATCAAGACAACAGACTAGCTCAGATAAAAACTGGGGGTTTTTTGGTTTTTTTAATTTTCTGAGATTTAATCGCCTTAGAGGGCGCACTAGACAAATATATTCAAAATGATACAATAGTTACACCAGATAAGAAGTCAGAGGTGTAAAATATAAGTATGGAGTTACAGACAAAACCAAAGATGCGTTAAGATGAGTCCAGTATACGCTGAGATTGGCTTGGTTCCTGGGCCCACATGGGGATCGGTGGGATGTGGTCCTGCGCTGCTTTGGGTGCACATCAGCTTCTAGGAATGCGCTGGAATTATGTCAGGTACCCTCACCTGAAATTGAAACATCGCCCACGCTGGGCCTCCTGCTTAATATCCTGTAATGGAACAGTCCCCACGTGGCAGCCCCCTACAACTCCCCCACAAACCCCTGGGATGGTCTACAAAGTCTCCTCCGCTCTGGCCATGCCTTTTGACAGAAACACAAAAAATGGACCGCATGCAACGGCGGTGCAGGCATTGGGACAGAACTGAGCTGGGTCAGTGCACCATCAGAACTGCGAGCTGTTCGTAAGCTACACCCTGGTACCCGCATCCCCATCCTATGTGCTCCCTAAGTCCAGTTCTCGATTTCTCTCAAATCCCTGCATCATGTGAACGAGTGGAGTGCGAGGCCTCATGTACAAGGGCAGTTAAATATTATTAAAGATATGAAACACGCCATAGACCATAGAACGGTTCGCATATGAAGCTTTATGACAAATATCGGTGACTGCCGCTGCGGTATCTGTGTATTCAAAGTCTTGAAAGGCTTCTGGGTTGGAGCTAATTGTTAAAGGGGTGCCATGAGGATACTTTCATGTGTTGAACATACTGAGAGGTTGCCCCCTCTGTCCTATGTTTCGCTGAGGCTGAATGACTCTCGACATAAATTGAGACCTCTTCCCTCTGGCAGGCCATTTACAATGGTCTGAACTGATGGCAAAATTAATGTCGTACAAAAAACTGGGATGCTTTATCCTGGGGAGCTGTCCATTTGTGAATTCTGCGACAGATTATGAAGTTCGAAGATGAGTGGTGTCTCATATTTCTGAGCGGAATTCCTCACTCAATGGAGAGCACCACCCCATTTATGAGGTGTCACGCTCCTCAGCATTCCTACATGAACACACGTTTATCCTGGAACTGAGCGAGAGCATCGGTCCATCTTATATAGGCTCCGATTTTGAATGGCGCACCAATGGTCTCCTGATCTGACTCACCCATATAGACTCTTTTCTTACATTTATTGAGGAGGTCGTTCTTGAAAGAAGCCACACATTGTCTATGCGTAAGATTACTAGAAGACACGAGAGAGTGAGGCAAGCATCTGAAACAATGGATTATTGAAGACTCTTGTTGAGCATGCCTTTTTTCTGCGGTGTGCTATCAGTGTGTCAAGAGTGGAGAAGAGGGTTGCATTGACAATCCAACACAATGGCGAGCACATTGAACACATTTATAAGTGACTTACAACTTGTCAAGAAATCATAGAAAAGAATAGAAGTTAATCTAAAACCATTGTTTTTTCTGATGAAATTTCCTCAATAAGGTTGATGTGTTACACGACCCTGGGGGGGTCCCATAGGAAAAAAAAAGCTATGGATCCAAAATGGCGCCCGACTTCAGAATAGGCCTGCATGTCCAACCACCCATCTTGAAAGTTTTCCCCCTCCCCCATGACTAATGTGGCCACAAACCAGGAAGGGGATAATCACCAGCCATCCCATATTCTATTTACAGACGTATCCATATAAATGGCCCTCCCAGTACATGAATGTTTGACAACTGTAACACTCCACACACCAGGAGCTATAAGTACCAAAAGCAGGATTCATACAATCAAAAAGGGAATTATAACAGAAATAGAGCGTATACGCAGCTAGGTATTGGAAAATAAAAACTGAAGCAAAGATTATCCAGAAGGACATCACCTCCTTTTGCATGTAAAAAAAAAGTTGACGTCACTAAGATCCTGCAGTTTTACAGAAGCCTAACCAGCACAGAAACTACCATCGCATTTCAGAGACTATCGGTCCTCTTTCGTCAGGGCATTCGTGCATTGCTCAGGCTAAGTAAAGCATAACAATGCCCTGTGCAGGAGAACGAGTCTCTGAAACGTGTCAGTAGTTTTCTGCTCAAGTTAGGCTTTTGTAATCTGCAGAATTTAGTGACGTCATTTTAGCCTGTGAACTTGTTTGTGTGGTTTCCACACAGCACCGGCCGGGGTGTTTAAGCAGAAAGAACTCCACACTTCGTTTCTGAAGCCTCTGTCTACCTAGTGAGTACCTCATTTTAAAGGATTGCGCTTCATACGCAACAAAATACGTGCTGCAATTACGGTAATTCATAGCTCTCATAGAGCGAGGGGAGAATTGTGCACCACTTTACTTGTACAATACGATTGTATTGTATGCGCGGGGGGAGAATTGCGCACCGCTTTACGCACCGTTGACAATGCATGTCTATCAGGCCGGCACCCGGCCGACCCCCTGTGCTTCGGAATTACGCGCTGATCAGCGAGTGGTTACAAACACATGGCGTATTGCGCCGCATACTATATGCGCGCAATAAGCCGTGTGAACTTACCCTAATGTTTAACAACTACAGGGTGGGCCATTTATATGGATACACCTAAATAAAATGGAAATGGATGGCGTGATATCAACTTCCTGTTTGTGGCGACATTAGTATGTGGGAGGGGAAAAACTTTTCAGATAGGTGTTTGGACTTCATGGCGGGCCATTTCTTCTGACAAGTCGCCCATTTTATTGAGGATCCAAACTTTATTTTTTTCCCAATGGGCAACAGAGGGTCATGTAACACATCAAACTTATTGAGAATTTCACAAGAAAAACAATGGAGTGCTTATTGTTAAAGTAACACTCTTAGTTCTTCATGAGTTATTTACAAGTTCTCTTGTTTACAGCCATGACATGTTGCAGAGGTTTAACATGTATGGAGCGGACTAGAGGGGTGGGAGGAATTGTGTTGATGTCTGGTGAACGCCAGTACCCGGGTCATTGCAGCAAGATTCAGTATGAAGGACACCATCTCCATGCTACGTACATGCTAGCAAATTTCGTGAAACAGGTCCAGTGTTGTATTTGCCAAATGTGGATGCAGAAAACTGTCACAAATGAAGGAAACATCAGTGCTGTCCTGGCTCTATTCAGCAAGAGCCCACAGCGTAGCAACTCGCCACATGTCACTGGAGAGTGGCATCAGTCGAACATCCCTTCGGCGAAATATTAGCTCCTCTCTCATCATATCTCTCTCTATAACAAATGGCACCATTTACAAATCCAGCTGCTGCAGCATCTCCACCAGGATGACCCAGATCAGCGCACTGAATTTGCAGAATGGGCAAGTCCCTCCAAGACTATTGGGACACAAAAATTTATGGTATGGTATATAAAGATAGTGGGACCATTCTTCATCGATGGAAAATTCAATGCCACTGGATATCTGAAATTGCCTATATTGATAATGTGTTGCAGCTCTCATTATGCACTGGAAGATGGTACACGTTTCCCTGAATTTTTTTCGCAGCAAGATGGTTTGTCAGGAAAAAGCTCGCCCCCAACCTGGCCCACTCCATGGTCGACGGCCTGAACTTGGGGTGTATCGTGATGTTGCGCTGCCACCCTAGGGGGTACGCAGGTCAAGCCAGATACTGTTTCACCATTAACCCCTGTCCCACACGAGACACAGTGAGACCCAGGGAAGGACAAGGGAACATACTCCTCGCCAACAATCCCTGAAACGTCTGAGGAGAGATTTGTTTTACCCACACTGGTTAAACAAAGCTCTGCAGTCAAATAAGCTGCCACCAGTTTTCTAGTTTTGGTTTAAAAGACCCGTCGTTACCGACTATAACAAGCCAGGAACCAGCTGGTAGCAATATTTTTAAAGACCGAGAATTGAGGGGGGCGGAGAAAGTTGAGTATCAAGACAAAGATAGCTCAGATTAAAGTTTCTGGATTTAATTTGCCTTAGAAGGGCGTCAACCTAGACAAATATATACAAAATGATAATATTATACAGATAAGAGTCAGAGGTGTAAATATAAGTATGGTTACAGACAAACCATAAGATGTTAAGATGTGTCCAGTTACCTGAGATTGGCTTGGTTCTGGGCCCACATGGGGGGTGGATGTGGTCCTGCGCTGCTTGGATGCTTCTGGAATGCTGGAGTTCATGATGTTCAGGATACCTCCCTCCTGAATGAAACCTCGGCCCACTGGGGCTCCCTGCTTATATCTGTAATGGAACGCCCACTTGGCAAGCCCCCTACACTACCCCACAAACCCCTGGGATGGTCCTACAAAGTAATCCCGCTCTGGCCATGCCATTTCTGACAGAAACACAAAAATGGACCATAACGCGGCAGGGCATTGGGACAGAACTGAGCTGGTGGCACCATCAGAACTGGCTGGGCGTAAGCTACACCCTGGTACCCGCATCCCTATCCTATGTGCTCCTAAGCCAGTTTTCAATTTCTCAGTTTTCCCCTGCATTGTGTGACGTGGGAGGTGGTGGCTAGTACATGGGGAGTTTTCCATATTTTAAGATATGAAACCGCCATAAGACCATTATGAACGGTTCGCCTATGAAGCTTTGATTGAAATATCGGGGGTGACTGGCCGGCTGGTATCTGTGCGTATTCAAGTCTTGACGCTTGGGTTTTGGGAGCTAATTAAGTTTCATGAGGATACTTTCATTGTTGACCTCTGAGGGTTTCCCCTGTCCTACTGTTCGCTGAGGCTGAATGACACCCCCCCTCGCCCCACCCCCCCCCGGTCTCGCCATAATTGACCTCGTTCCTCCATGGCGCAGGCCATTTACAATCGGTCTGAGCTGATGGCAAATTAATGTGAGCTGGGCCATTTGTGAGATCTGACTAGATATGGAGTTCGAGATGAAGTCATATTTTGAGGGAATTCCTCACAATGGTGCACCACCACATTATGGGTGTCAGGTCCAAGCATTCCTACATGAACATGTTTCTCTGAAAGTGGATTGCGGTAGCTTAAATAGGCCAGTTGAATGGCCACCAACGGTCCTCCCGATCTATGCACCCCCTACTAGACTTTTACATCTCTTTGAGGCGGGTCGTTTGAAAGTGGCAATTGTCTCTATGCTGTGAACGATACAGATTGTGCAGCATCTGAAACATGGATATTTGGAAAAGCTTGTGCCAGCATTTTTCCTTCTCGCGGTGATTGGCTATCTGTGTGTCAAGAGTGGGAGAAGAGGGTTGCATTGACAATCCAACACAATGGGCAGCACTTTGAACACATTTTATAAGTGGTCATAAACTTGTAAAGAACTCATGAAAGAATAAAGTTACATTAAAACCATTGTTTTTCTGATGAAATTCTCAATAAGGTTGATGTGTTACATGACCCTCGTCCCATAGGAAAAAAAAGTTGGATCCAAAATGGCAGACTTCAGAATGGCCCGCCATGGTCAACACCCATCTTGAAAAGTTTTCCCCCTCCCATATACTAATGTGCCACAAACAGGAAGGGGATATCACCAGCCATTCCCATTTTATTTAGATGTATCCATATAAATGGCCCACCCAGTATAATGTTTGACAACTGTAACACTCCACACCCAGGCAGCTATAAGTACCAAAAGCAGGATTCATACAATCAAAAAGGGATTATAACAGAAATAGGTATAAGCACTAGGTATTGAAAATAAAACTGCAAAGATTATCAGAAGGACATCACCTCTTTTTGCAGTAAAAAAAAAGTTGACGTCACTAAGATCTGCAGTTTACAGAAGCCTAACCAGCACAGAAAACTACCATCGCATTTCAGAGACTATCGGTCTCTTTCGTCAGGGCATTGTGCATTGCTCAGGCTAAGTAAAGTACAGTGCCCTGTTGAAGGAGAACGAGTCTCTAAAACGTGTCAGTAGTTTTCTGCTCAAGTTAGGCTTCTGTAATCTGCAGAATTTAGTGACGTCACTTTAGCTTGTTAACTTGTTTGTGTGGTTTCCACACAGCACCGGCCGGGGTGTTTAAGCAGAAAGAACTCCACACTTCGTTTCTGAAGCCTCTGTCTACCTAGTGAGTACCTCATTTTAAGTTTTTTTTATATAGTACTGCAATAGATATGTCACACTGATGTATATGGTGTTGATATATTGTGTTTTTAAGGTGGAGATCTAGTTTTATTGACCTCCTTCTTTTGGAGAGTAAGCAGCCATCTCTGTGGAAGAGACTGAGGTATGGGACTGATATACTTGTAAAGTGGTTGTTCTAATTTGATTGTTCTTTACGGTGAATATAGTGTGATTATCATATATATTATATATATATATATATATATTATATATATAATAATATATATGTATATATATATTATATTATATATTATATATATATATATATATATATATATATATATTTTATTATATATTTAAACATGCACAACAGGAAACCTCTGTGCGCTGGTCTCTCCTTAACCCAGTTCCAAGACTCTTAAAGGGATTTTCTCAATATAAAGATCATATCTGTAATGATAGGAATATAAAAAAAAGCAAAATTGATTTGAAACTTGCTACCCCAGCTGTCTGTGCTGGCTGCTGTCTGTGTAATTACACAATTATTGGGCAGTTACTGAGTCTCTAGCTGTTAGATTCACTCTCCCCCCATATAACACAGCCTTAAACAATCTGCTCCACCTCTACCACCTGCCTGATAACAGAGGGGGGAGCAGTTTGCATTTCTCATGTTTGTTTCATCATTTCAGACTGTATGTATAACTGTTTACAGCAATACAGGTGTTCTGATTACAAGGAGCTTGTGGAGCCTGGGATGGAGGTGACAGGCATGAGAACTGACCATTGCAGGAGGTTTGCAGAGCTGGGACATCCTCCATCTCCTACTGCTCACACAGAATGATGATGATGACTCAGGAGGGAGCAGGGAGGGGTGTGATGATGTCACCAGTCTTCAATCAGGGAAGACACGCCTACTGGGAGGAGAGATCCACCCCTGGATTTGAAGCTGTAAGACAGAGAGAAACAGCTCATGTCTGTGAAAGCCTCTACTTAGAAAACCCCTTTGAAAGGGTTTTGCCACGAAGTAAAATTGACGTGGAAAGCTTCCAAATTAAATAACAAACATTTTCACCATTCGTTATTATTAAAAATTCTGCACCATTTTTGTTTTAGCTGCTCTTTTAGTTATCCATTGTTTATAGCTCATCTCCAGGGGATATGACCAGGGCTGAGAGCTCCTCAGTCCTGGTCAGACATCACCTCTCCTCTCAGGCAGCTACTGAGTGTTCAAACCCCAGGTGCTACTCCTGTCCTCTGTACTCCTTAGTAGTTAGTCAAATGGTGCAAATAAATAATAAAGAAACCTCAATGAAGTATGTGCATTGATAAAGAGAAAAAAAAAACACAGGTTTGGTTCCTGCAGGGATATGAACCTAGGACCATTGTGTTGTGAAGCAAAAAGTTTACCTCTGAGCTACACAAGCACTATGTGTGAACAGACCTTTCTTTGACTAGAGAGAAGAAAGGCATGGTGATGTCATCCTGCTGGATCACATGATATGCAATTCAAACAAATCACACACGCCCCCTTCTAAGCACACAGAGCTGAAAAGCTGGATGCAGGAAGTATTAAATGAGATCGTGGCAAAACCCCTTTAAGCAAACAATAACCGCAGGATAATGAAAGTGCAAAAACTTTATAAAATGTTTCAACTCTTTGTTAAATTGAATTGCATATCTCAGTTCATTTGCAGCAATTTAAAGACATAGAAAAATAGTTCATAGTGCTTTCTGATGATCCTCGATACTACGAGATACTGACAGTTCGTGGTTCACATAGTTCACTCAACTGGCCGACTGAGATGTTATGCAGACTGTCGGTGTCTCTGATCTAGGAGGTTTTGGAGGTTATCACCTTCTTCTTTCAGGGGCATAACTAGAAATGGCAGGGTCCCATAGAAAACTTTTCAATGGACCCCCCCCCCCCCACCGAAAAAAAAACACTCACGCGCCAGACACATCCCACACACACCGGTCACACGCTAGACGCATTCCGCACAAACCGGTCACACGCTAGACACATTCCACACACACCGGTCACACGCCAGACACATCCCATACACAACAGTCACACGCCAGACACATCCCACACACGTCACTAACACGCCAGTCACATCCCTCACACGCTGGTCACAGGCCAGACACATCCCACACACGTCACTCACATGCCAGACACATTCTGCAAACGTCACTCACACGACAGACACATCCTGCACATGTCACTCACACGCTGATATTAGTGGACTGCGATTCTTTGTTTACACAATAAATATTACTTAATGTTTTTATTGGGGGACCTTCACCCTCTTCTCCCTGCACTGAATGCTGGTCACTTAGATATTACATACACACACATCACAGACACCAAGACACACATCTACACACATATATATATATTCATACACAAATTACATATACATCTATACATAAAATCACATCCCTATACACACATTACACACACACACATCTATACATACAGTCACAACCCTATACACACACATTACACACACACACACATCTATACATACAGTCACAACCCTATACACACATTACACACACACATCTATACATACAGTCACAACCCTATACACACACATTACACACACACACATCTATACATACAGTCAAATCCCCATACATATACATTTATACATACAGTCACATCCCTATACACACATCTATACATACAGTCACATACACACCCAGATATATATTCATACACACATTACACACATCTATACATACAGTCACAACCCTATACACACACACACACACACACACATCTATACATACAGTCACAACCCTATACACACATTACACACACACATCTATACATACAGTCACAACCCTATACACACATTACACACACACATCTATACATACAGTCACAACCCTATACACACACATCTATACATACAGTCACAACCCTATACACACATCTATACATACAGTCACATACACACCCAGATATATATTCATACACACATTACACACATCTATACATACAATCACATCCCTATACACACACACACACACACATTACAGACACACACATCTATACATACAGTCACATCCCTATACACACACATTACACACACACATCTATACATACAGTCACATCCCTATACACACATTACACACACACATCTATACATACAGTCACATCCCTATACACACACATCTATACATAGTCACATCCTCATACACACCCAGATATATATTCACACACACATTACACACATCTATACATACAGTCACATCCCTATACAAACACATTACACACACATCTATACATACAGTCACATCCCTATACACACACACATCTATGCATACATTCACACACACTTACTTGTTTGTAGTGCAGCCCTCAGTCAGTCCAGAGGTCTTAGAAGACAAGGTAGGGAAGGATGGCAGCTTCCAGTCATGAGCAGTGCAGACACCCCTCCTCCCCTGTCCCGACCATGGACGCAGAAGCTGGAGGCAGTGTGAGCACGGAAGAAAGGGGAGGAGGGGCTGCTGAGGGAGCAGCTCCGTGAAGCTGTGAGGGGATCGTGTTGTATGATGCTACTTACTTCATGACCCTGGGGGCCTGGCCGCCAACAAACAGAAACTTCCTACGCGGAGCGCTTCGCTGTGCTAACACAGGGCAGTCTGGCCTTTGAACGCTCGGGCCTAAGCGTTCATTGTCAGGATGCACAGGGCCTAGAGCTCAGCCGGCAGTGAACTGTTATGTTCACTGCCGGCGGGCGCAGGAGCAGAATTATCGGGGTAGCTGATGTGGTAGCAGCTGCCCCGGGGCCCAGGCCCCCCCTATGAGCCTAGGCCCCGTGGCAGCTGCTATGTCTGCTACCCCGATAGTTACACCTCTGCCTTCTTCATCCGAAAGCACTGTGGACTATTTTTCTATGTCTTTAAATTGCTACAAATGAATGAAGATATGCAATTCAGTGTAACAAAAACATTGAAACATTTTATAAAGTTTTTTCACTTTCATTATATTATGAGCCTGCACTTATTGTTTGCTTAGGTGATTTAACTGTTGTCAGTGATAGTCTTTTAAAGGGTAATGCTGATGAGGTGTGGAAGGGTATTGGGGACATGGTATGTGTCCAGGGTAACCCACAGAACCTAGTTGAACTGTAGACAGCTTCCATCTCAGGGGTGACCCTCACTCAGAGTGCTCATGATGCAGATGTCTGCCTGCATTCTGATCACCTGCATGGGTGATCTCATGGAGTGTTATGAAGGAGCCTAATCAGCGGTCTCTTAAACCTTTGCCTTAAGTGAGGAGTTTCTGGCTGCTTTACATGCCAATGTCAGCTTGGCACAGCTAAGGGAAAGTGTTGAAAAAATGCTCGGAAAGGAAAGGATTAACTTTTAAAGGACTAACAAGGAAAGGATTTTCTGGGATAAAGGGAAACTATACAGGAGTCTTTTCATTGTGACTATAGACGTATTTTTATAGGGAGATGAGGGGACTGGTCCTCCCACGTTTGGGTGAGAAACAGTTCCCTGATCTTCTTAGCCACTTCAATAAAAAATAATCCATATGAAAGCATGAGAATACGGTAAGTGGGAGAGAGCAAAACACAGAGGAGGAGGAAGTTAGCCGTTTGTCTCCTATATTTCTGTGCATCTTGGGGGGACAGAGTAGGTACCATCCTCGAGTGTCAGTGCAGAGCAAGAGCCATTGCTGATTGGCAGACCAGGAGTCCGCAGGGGCTGCTTCACCAATCAGAATGCTGCTCACAGTCCAGCACACTCTGTATCTGGGGCTGTATAGGTATCTTTCCCTCCCCTTGTATACCACTTTCCCTATTCTCAGCCCACATCAGAGAAGAAGAGAAGCTCCTGCTGAATGAATCAGTGGCCCCCTGCCTCTCCTGTCTGAAGTGGGAGGAAGAAGCTGCCGACTGAAACAGACTACAGGAGACAGGTAAGGAAGGGACAAGGGTGCTAGACATTGTGTGTGCATGTAAGTAAGTAGGGTATGTATTGTATATGTGAGATGTGTATGTACTTTATGTAGAGCCATGTGTCTAGTGTAAATATATATATATATAATGTATATATAATGTGTGTGTGTGTTTACATGTATCCATGTGTCCAGAGTGCATATAAGGATATGTTCACACAACGTCTTTGTGGTCCGTACTTAAGGGTATGATTGTGCTGCAAGACGCCCCGAATTATGGACTGTAACTATGGTAATTCATAGCTCTGATTGAGAGATATGATTAATTTCCTTTTTCCCCAACATGTACTGTGCACTAGGAAAATGAAGTGCCATGTCACTTATTCCCTGCATTTATGTGCCGGGGAAAATGAAAGTGAATGGGGCTGGCCCTGCAGCATTTTAGCCAGTCACTGAAAAAATCCTAAACAAATCCAAACTCTAAAATATAACTTTTAATATATACCCATAAAAAATAGATTACGTATCTCAAGTCTCTTAGTCAATATATTTTATATATATACATATACATACTGTCCCTATCTAATTTCCCTACACTTATCCTCAAATAGACCAAGTAATCGTCCCGATAAGGACGGCCTAGTCTTTGTAGGCTCACCCTATTAAATCACTTTATGTCCCTATCAACCCACCAGAAACATTAACATATATACATTTCTGTACAGGGGTTTAAAAGATCAATCAATTCAAAAATCCAAACACAGTTATCACAAATTCCTGTAGAGTCCCATATAAATTTCTCAAAGGCTCATAGTCCACTGATATGAACACGCAATTTTTCTCTTTCAATTATAGGGTAAATGTCTATATATATCGTCCGTGTAGGGAACATAAGATACATTTATCCAACATCATCTCAAGGTACATAAAACCTTATCCTCGACGGTTTCCCCCCCTCCAAAATATGGGGTTTCACAGGAGGATCTCCTAGGGGACGTCACACTGACTCAAGTAGTAGTCTCCTCGATATGCTGAATGTTACTATGTCCTGTATCCCATCTTCAATATTTTCAATGACCGCTGTTTACCGCCCTCAGTGCGCTAAACCACTCGGCGTCTTCAGATCGCTACTGCGCCATGGCCGGCGTTAGGCGGCTCATGGCAACCAGCGCTGTTAAAGCCGGCGGCACGCGCCGACAACTCGGGGGTCTTCAGATCGCTACTGCGCATGCGCCCGGCAGAGAGCGGCACCATGACAACCAGCACCGCTCAGCGCGCATGCGCCGTTTAGCTTGGCGTCACATTGCTACTGCGCATGCGCCAGCAAAAGCCGGCATCATCACTGGCCAAAAATTTATCTGCGCACGCCCAACCCAACCGCCGTCCCACTCAGACTCTCCCACCACATCCATCTCAATTCTCAGCGATGTTTATATAGGGCAAGATGTCCAGTTCTATTTCTCCATTCATCCAGAGATTGGCGCAGCTCAATACCATAAGTTAAAACCTATACCATTAGCGGCACGCAGCATATAGCTTTCACATTTTAAATCACATCCCAATAAAAGGGTATACATACCACTGGCGCAACAGTATACAGCTTATATATTTATATCACATCTTGGTGGTTAGATAAAAAACCGTTTCAGTATACCACCCACATATTCCTCATTGGGCCAAATATACCCCCCAAAAAGGATCTAAAGAGGGATACCTAATAGAAACATAGGGGAAAAACATCATTTGAAAAAATGAATCAATACAGATGGATGCAAGAGTAAAAATTTCGGGATCAAGAATAAAATACAATCCCTGAGATAATAGATCATATCCTAATGGCTATTCTGCCCAATAAAACCCATCCATTTATATCATTATGAGCCTACAGGATACCAAAGAAACATTGAAATATATCACCAGGAGATTTCAATAAAACAGCCAAAATATAGAAGTTCGTTAAGACCCTCTGGCTGTATCGTTTTCATTCTAAAGGTCCCTCTGTTTCTTTAACCAAGAAATTTTTTTATCAATATTTCCCTTTCTTAATTTGAGTTTATCTTCTCCATATACAAAAACATCATGCCCGAGGAATCCCCCTCATGCTCCATCCATTATGCCTGGCAAAGGGGTGTCACTTCTATGTCACACATCCCCAAAGTGTTCACCAATGCGAATTTTTAAAATTGTCTGGTCGTCTTGCCTATATATTGTTTGCCACAGCTAAAAATTACAGAGATAAACAACTCCCTGGGTACAGCAATTCATAAAATCACGAATCGCATAGATCTTCCCTGTCACCGAACTTTTAAAACCCCTTTGGGTTTTGGCAGATATACTTGCAAAATGTACATTTTCCGCATCTAAACTTTTTCCAACGGTTTACGTTCTAACCATGTTCCTTTTGGGTTTTGGTGACGTAATAGTGGCTGTGAATCAGCCAAAACCCTCAATGACCTTCCTCTTCTATATGTCACTTGAGGAGTTTAAAAGAGGCAGTCAGCTAGATCTTTGTCACAATGCAATATACCCCAATGTCTCTGCAAGATCTTCATTACATCATTGTTTCGGTTGTATATGTGCCTATTATCCTTTAAAGTGGGTTTCCCTCATTCTTGGTCC
Source organism: Phyllomedusa bahiana (assembly GCA_025379985.1). Lineage (NCBI taxonomy): Eukaryota > Metazoa > Chordata > Amphibia > Anura > Hylidae > Phyllomedusa > Phyllomedusa bahiana. Next base: position 119,303 of record JAODAL010004526.1, on the reverse strand, counting down.
CCTTGGGGTTTCAATAGGTGGTTCCTGTCACTCCTAAGTGCGTTCTTAAATGCAGGTTTCAATACTGATGGAGATATCCCCTTTCCGGGAAACCCTATCCTTGAGGTCATTTGCCTTTTTGGGTAAAAATCTCTTATTCTGGAGCAGTTTCTACGTATACGTAGGTATTGACCTTTGGGTATACCTCTTTTTAGCTTTTCAGGGTGATATGAAATCCCAACGCAGGAGGCTATTAGTAGACGTATCCTTACGATGAGTCAAAGATGGTATGTAACCCAAATCACCCTAAAAATCCTCAGACCCAAAAAAAGCTATTTCTGACATATGGATCTCAAATGTAATTTTCAACCCAATCTCATTAGTGTTCAACACCTGGATAAATCTCAAAACCCGACGCCTCCGTGCCCTGCCACAGCACGAAGACGTCATCTATGAATCTGCCCAGTATAGAATTTTATTGGTGAACCCCTCCATTTCCTCTCCGAACACCAGGGCCTCTCCCACCAGCCCCAGGAATAGGTTCGCATACGTGGGAGCGCATGGGCTTCCCATAGCGTCCCCCCTGAGCTGGTGGTAGACCCCGGGTCCGAAGAGGAAATAGTTATGGGTGAGAATAAATTTCAACAGTTCAAGAACCATTTTATTATTTTTTTCAATTGTCTCCCCCTCATTCCAAGGGAAAAAATTTCACGGCCATGGAGGCCCCATGGTGGGGAAATACTGCGTACAGTGCCTCCACATCCACTGAAGCCAACCATACATCCTTCTCGATGTTGTTTCCCCTCCAGTTTTCTTTAGGTGGTCAGACGTATCTCTCAGATGAGAAGGAAGAGCAATAACAAAGTCCCTGAGTACCTTGTCCACATAGATTCCGACATTCTGTGTCAAGGAATCAATACCCGACACCAATCGGGCGACCTCTCAGGGGACCAGACCTTTATGCACCTTGGGTAATGCGAAAAATGTCCGCGACTTGTGTTTTTTTCGGGGGTAAGAAAGCAGCCTCCATCCTTTGACAGCATCCCTTCATCAACACCATGAAATAATAATAGATTCAAGTTCCCCAAAAATCTTTCCGTGGGTCACTTTCCAGGATAGCATATCCTGTCCGATCCTCCAGAAGTTCTAAACATCTGAGTATATCCCAAATGGTCCATGACCACAATATTTCCCCCCTTATCTGAGGGTTTTAATTTTATGTCAGGATCTGATTCAAGAGAAATCAACGCTTGAATCTCTTGTTGGGTAAGATTTTGTCTATTCCCAGGTAGTGGTTTTTGTTTCGTTAAAGACTAAAGATCTTTCATTACCATTTTCAGAAACATATCTATTTCCGGCGTCTCTTGTGGTGGAGGAAACCTGGGTGCTTTTTGGTCTTAAATAAGTTTGGGGCCAACTTCTTACCCATTCAACCCTCTTCTAATAAATCAGTCAATGTTCTCACTCCTGTTAGATCTTCAATAAAAATTCCCAATTCCTCACATATACGTTTATCATTGTTCTTGAAGAATTTAAACCACTTGATTTTACGCACAAACAGGTTCAAATCCTTTACCCAGTTAAATTCACTAAATCTATTGTAGGCACATATGACAAACCTTTCAATAGAACACTCAATTTTTTCCTGTTGTAAAAGTTTTCTGAGATAGATTAATTATTTGATTTTGCCTCTGCCTTTCTTTGGCATTTTGGGGCTGTTTCATTGTACTTTCCCTTAGGGTTTTAGGACGGACCTACCGGTTGGTCTAAAAAAGGGATTGATGATGAGGATGAAGAGGAGGAGGACATACCATCCAAAACGGGGGCCGTTGTCATATGGGGTTCTTTGTTTTTGTTTATATTTGATGACACATATTTTTCCCCCAATTTCTTCCCCCTTCCTTGATGTCTCCATTCTCTATTTCCTGATCTGAATCCTCCCCTATTTCCTCTATAGAAACCCCCTCTATAGTACCGTCTAGTTGTATAGTTTTCGGTGTCCGAAATCTCAGAAGAGGAGAAAATCTGTCTCCATTAATTCACTTTCAAAAAGTTGGAAAAAGCCTTCCCTTCCTTAAATTCCCCGAATCCTTAATTACTGTTTATGCTTACCCTTCTTTTAAGCTACCGTGTATTTCTCAACAGAATTTTTCAAAATTACTTCACGTCTTGTAAAGTCTGGGTCAGATCTTAATTTTACTGCTTTCTCTATTGTCTCTTTTAACTTTTGTTCTGTTCTCTGGAAGATTATTTTTTCTTCCTCCAAAAGTATCTTCATTCAATTCAGTGATGACCCTAATAACTCCTCCTCCCACTTTTTTATTAATTGTGGAGATCTAGACCTCGGGGATGGGCTAACCTGTGACCTCAGACCTCTCGGGACAAAATACGATCACAACTAGTTCACACGGAACAGAATTTCACAGAAAGATTTGATATTCTCCTTATAAGCCATATAAAACTCCTTAAATAATACTTTTTAGATTTTTTTTTCTCGGTACTCTCTCCTAGTTCACACTCAGAAAAGATCTTTTTATACATCTGTCTTCCAATTTCTCTGAACCAGTAGGCTCATTCAAAAAACCTTCCATCGAAAAAAATCCCCAAAAAAAATTTCCTCAGAAACAAATAGTATCTATATGGATTTGGAACAACAAGGCCCGTCACTGAAAAAATCCTAAACAAATCCAAACTCTAAAATATTACTTTTAATATATTTCCCATAAAAAATATGATTACGTATCTCAAGTCTACCTTAGTCAATATATTTTATATATTTTACATATAAAAAACTGTCCCTATCTAATTTCCCTAAAACTTATCCTCAAATAGACCAAGTAATCGTCCCGATAAGGACGGCCTAGTCTTTTGTAGGCTCACCCTATTAAATCACTTTATGTCCCTATCAACCACCAGAAACATTAACATTTTACATTTCCCGTACAGTGTTTAAAGATACATCAATTCAAAATCCAAACACAGTTATCATATTCCTGTAGAGTCCCATATAAAGTACTCAAGGCTCACAGTCCACTGATATGAACACTGCAATTTTTCTCTTTCAAATTTTGGGTAAATGTCTATATAAAATCGTCCGTGTGGGAACATAAGATACATTTATCCAACATCAATCAAGATACATCAAACCTTATCCTCGACGCGTTTCCCCCCTCCATATTATGGGGTTCATCAGGAGGATCTCCTAGGGGACGCTACAACCATGACAACCAGCACCGCTCAGCCGCGCATGCGCCGTTAGCTCGGCATCACATTGCGACTGCGCATGCGCCGGCAAAAGCCGGCATCATCACCGGCCAAAAATATCTGCGCACGCGCCAACCAAGGCGCGTACCACTCAGACTCTCCCACCACATCCATCTCAATTCTCAGTTTATGTTATATGGGGCAAGATGTCCAGTTCTATTTCTCCATTCATCCAGAATTGGCGCAGCTCAATACCGTAAGTTAAACCTATACACAGCGGCACGGCCCGCAATAAGCTTTCACATTTAAATCACATCCCAATAATTAAATATTAAAGGTATACAAAACCACTGGGGGCCAAAAAAGTATACAGCTTAATATTTATATCACATCTTGGTGTTAGATAAAATACCGTTTCAGTATACCACCCACATATTCCTCATTGGGCCAAATATACCCACAAGAAGATCTAAAAGAGGGATACCTAATAGAACATAGAGAAACATCATTTGAAAAAATTAATCAATACAGATGGACCATTTGGGATATACTCAGATGTGTAAGAGACTTCTGGAGGATCGGACAGGATATGCTATCCTGGAAAGTGACCCCACGGAAAAGATTTTTTGGGGGGAAATTGAATCTATTATTATACATGGGTGTTGATGAAGGATCTGTCAAAGGATGAGGCTGCTTTCTTACTCCCGAAAAAACCACAAGTCGCGACGTTTTACGCATTACCCAAGGTGCATAAAGGTCTGGTCCCCTGAGGAAAGGTCGCCCGATTGTGTCGGGTATTGATTCCTTGACACAGAATTCGAGAATCTAATGTGGACAAGGTACTCAGGGACTTTGTTATTGCTCTTCCTTCTTATTGAGAGATACGGCTGACCTCTAAAGAAAACTGGAGGGGATCAACATCGAGAAGGATGTTGGTTGCTTCAGTGGATGTGGAGGAACTGGGACAGCAGTTTTTCCGCACCACTGGGGCCCTCATGCCGTGAATATTTCCTTGGGAATGAGGGGAGAAATTTGAAAACATAATAAAATGGTTCTTGAAAATGTTGAATTTATTCTCACCCATAACTATTCCTCTTCGGACCCGGGGGGGTACCACCAGCTCAGGGTACCGCTATGGGAAGCCCATGCGCTCCCACGTATGCGAACCTATTCCTGGGCTGGTGGGAGGGGCCCCGGTGTTCGGAGAGGAAATGGAGGGGTCACCAATAAAATTCTATACTGGGGCAGATTCAAGATGACGTCTTCGTGCTGTGGCAGGGCACGGAGGCATCGTTTAGAGAAATTTATCCAGGTGTTGAACACTAATGAGATTGGGTTGAAAATTTCATTTGAGATCCAAATGTCAGAAAAGCTTTTTTGGATCTGAGGATTTTCAGGGATGATTTGGGTTACATACAAACTTGGACTCATGTAAGGAGACGGCTACTAATAGCCCCTGCGGTGGGATTTCATATCACCCCGAAAAGCTAAAAAGAGGTGTACCCCCAAAAGGTCAATACCTACGTATACGTAGAAACTGCTCCAGAAATAAGAGATTTTTACCAACAGGCAATGACCTCAAGGATAGGTTCCCGGAAAGGGGATATCCTCCATCAGTATTGGAAACCTGCATTTAAGAAAGCCCCTTAGGAGTGACAGAACCACCTATTGAACCCGAGGGGACCAAGAGATGAAGAAACCCACTTTAGGATAATAGGGCACATATGACAAACCCCAAACAATGATGTAATGAAGATCTTGCGGAACATTGGGGTATATTGCATTGTGACAAAGATCTAATGACTGTCCCTCTAAAACTCCTCAAGTGACATATAGAAGGGAAAGGGCATTGAGGGATAGGCTGTTCACAGCCACTATACGTCACCAAAACCAACAGGAACATGGTTGAAGTAAACCGTTGGGAAATGTTTAGATGCGGAAGATGTACATTTTGCAATTATATCTGCCAGACCAAGGAGTTTAAGAGTTCGGTGACAGGGGAAAATCTATGCGATTCGGTGATTTTATGAATTGCTGTACCCAGGGAGTTGTTTATCTCCCGTAATTGTAGCTTTTGGCAAACAATATATGGCAAGACGACCAGACAATTAAAAATTCGCAATTGGTGAACACTTAGGGGAATGTGCACATAGACGTTTACACCCCTCTTGCCAGGCATATCTGGATGGAGCATGAAGGAGATTCCTCGGGGATGGATGTGTTTTGTGTTGGAGAAGATAACTCAACATTAAGAAAGGGAAATCTTGATAAAAAATTACTTTGTAAGGAAACAGAGTGGACCTTTAGAATTAAAAAGATAAAAGCCGAGGGTCTTAACCGAACTTCTATATTTTGGCTGTTTTATTTGAAATCTCCCGGTGTTTATATTATTCAATGTTTCTTTGGTATCCTGTAGGCTCATAATGATATAATGGATTTGGGTTTTAAACTGGGCAGAATTAGCCATTAGGATATGATCTATTATCTCAGGGATTGTATATATCTTTATCCCGAAATTTTATTTCTCTTGCATCCTCTGTATTTATTCATTTTTTCAAATGATGTTTCTCCTATGTTCTATTTGGTATCCCCCTTTTGAATCATCTTTGTGGTATATTTAGCCCAATGAGGAATGTGGGTGGTATACTGAAACGTTTTTTTATCTAAACCACCAAGATGTGATATAAATATAAAGCGTATACTGTTTGCCGCCAGTGGTATGTATACCTTATATCTAATTTTTGGGATGTGATTTAAATGTGAAAGCTTATATGCTGGTGCCGCTAATGGTATAGGTTTAACTTATGGTATTGAGCCACGCCAATCTCTGGAGGGAAAGGAGAAATAGAACTGGACATCGTGCCCTATATTTAAAACACTGAGAATTGAGATGGATGTGGTGGGAGAGTTGAGTGGGACGCGCGTTGGTTGGCGTTGTGCGCAGATAATTTTGGCCGGTGATGATGCCGGCTTTTTGCCGGCGCAAACGCAAATAGCAATGTGACGCCGAGCTATCGGCGCATGCGCGGTCTGAGCAGTGCTGGTTTGTCATGGTTTCCGCTCTCTGCCCGGGGCCTGCGCAGTAGCGATCTGAGACGCCGAGTTGTCGGTGCGTGCGCGGCCTGAACGGCCGCTGGTTGCCATGATGCCGCCTAAGCCGGCGCGGGGCGCAGTAGGATTTGAAGAGGCCGAGTGGTGAGCGCACCTGAGGGCGGTAAACAGCGGTCATTGAACCTATTTTTAAAATGGGAATCAGACATATAACATCAGATATCGAGGAGACTACTATCTTTGAGTCAGTGTGACGTCCCCTAGGAGATCCTCCTGATGGGAAACCCCATAATATGGAGGGGGGAAAGGCGTCGAGGGTAAGGTTTGTGTATCTTGAGATGATGTTGGATAAATGTATCTTATGTTCCCTACACGGACGATATATATAGACATTTACCCTATAATTGAAAGTGAAAAATTGCAGTGTTCATATCAGTGGACTGTGAGCCTTTGAGTACTTTAATATGGGAACTCTACAGGAATAGTGATAACTGTGTTTGGATTTTGAATTGATGTATCTTTAAACATTGTACAGAAATGTATATATGTTAATGTTTCTGGTGGTTGATAGGGACATAAAGTGATTTAATAGCGTGAGCCTACAAAGACTGGGCCGTCCTTATCGGGACGATTACTTGGTTTTATTTGAGGATAAGTGTAGGGAAATTTAGATAGGGACAGTGTGTATAAGTATATATATAAAATATATTGACTAAGGTAGACTTGAGATACGTAATCGTATTTTTTATGGGTATATATTAAAAGTTATATTTTAGAGTTTGGAGTTGTTTAGAATTTTTTCAGTGACTGGCATGTTGTTCCAAATCCATATAGATACTATTTGTTTCTGAGAAATTTTTCTGTGATTTTTCCTGCAGCATTTTAGAAGTATGGACTGGCCAGCGCGTACTTCTAAAACTTCTGGCATATAGCAGAGCACAGTACACCCCGCTATACCCCATGTGAACATGCTGTGAGGGATTAGGTAGTGGGTTAATCGTCTCCTGTGTAGATGGGCACAGTTCAGCGGGAACAGAAGTCCAAATGACAATAGAAGTTCCTTTAAAAACTGACCACAGCCAGTTTTATTGTCAGCATGTGGTACATAAAAGAAAAACAAAACAAATCCTATACCTGTCCGGCTCTAACTAAACAGCAGGATTCCTCTCTATCCCAGTGCCGGCCTAATACCAGTCACCATAACGTAACAGTATGTCCATACCACAAGCAAGTGCTCCCACAGGTTCTTAGCAGATAACCTGTTCCCGGGCTGAGAGAGTGTGTTTGCAGTTCTGGTCTTATATGAGGCGGAAACACCTAAGATTAATTAGACAGCCCAAGACCTGGATTGTCCAGGTGGAGTGGGGGTCCACCCTTGCTTTCCCCACTCCAGCAAACCAGCCCTTGCAAATGGGTTTTACATAAACCCTACACATAGAGATCTTTAGATCTCTGACACTTCTATTCTTTGGTTGCTTTTTACCTGACCGTCAGTAGGAATCTTGGGCCGGTATACACTCCTTCTAGGACCCGTCCAGACACTCTGTCACATTACCTTAGGTACATTCACGCGGAAGATATGAATGCTGATTCTGGGGCGGTATCAGTGCTGGATTTGCCTCAGAACCAGCGTCCAATCCGACAGGAAACTGATTTACATTATACCCTTCTGTATGTAAAATCAGTGTCGCTGTTTAGAGGACACTGATTTTACTTGCGTATTTTCAGTGTGTACTGTCAGTGTCTACAAAGAATTCTTCAAGGCGTTTCACGTACTAACATTACTAAAGGATAGGAAGAAGAAATCTGCCTTGAGCAGGCTGGGTCATTTACTCGTTGTAACTCTGCATTTGCAAGCGCTGAATTTCCAACAAGCAAACAACACTGTCAGTGCTGAAAAAAATTTCATGTGAACTCACCCTAAGTATGTAGTGTGTCTGTGTTCAATATATGTATATATACACACACAATTTCAGGGGTACCTTTTCTACTGTAGTTTGTCTCTGCGGTACAGTGTAATATAATCTCTGTTGTACAGTGTGTAATATAATCTCTGGGGTACAGTGTGTAATATACAAATCTCTAGGGTATGGTATGTAATCTAATCTCTGGAATATGGCATATAATGTAATCTCTGGGGTACGCCGTGTAATCTAATCTCTGGGGTACTGTGGGTAATGTAGTAATCTCTGGGATACAGTGAGTAATGTAATCTCTGGGGTACAGTGTGTAACCAAATCTCTGGGGTATGCCATGTAATGTAATCTCTGGGGGCACAGTGAATAAAGTAGTGTAATCTCTGGGGTACGGTATGTAATGTAATCTCTGGGGTACAGTGTGTAATGTAGTAATCTCTGGAGTATGGTGTGCAATCTAATCTCTGGGATATGGCATGTAATCTAATTTCTGGGGTACGGCGTGTAATCTAATCTCTGGAGTGCGGCATGCAATTTAATCTCTGGGGTATAGTAAGTAATGTAATCTTTGGAGTACAGTGTGTGATGTAATCTCTGAGGTACAGTGAGCAATGTAATCTCTGGGATATGGTGTAATTTAATCTCTGGAGTAATATAATTAATTTTTGGGGTGCAGTGAGTGATGTCATTTCTGGTGTATGGAATGCAATAAATAAATTTTGGGTACAGTATGTGACATAAGTGATTCCTAGGGGTACAGTGAGGTTGGATTCTGTTGTTTGTATTACAAATGTAATGGAGTAGTGAAGGGGGAAAAGGTGGGGTAAGCAAAATTTGCTGCATTACGCAACATTCTTTATTTCCATGTAGAGGGGGAAATATTGTAGATGGGCTGGTTCGGCTTCATTGCCAGGGCTGCTTTTTGGTCCCAGTCTGGCCATGAACTTCAGTAATTATCAAACTGTAGTAAAAAATAAATAACAGTGACAACAAAATACTTAATCTCAGTGACGTCAAAATAGCAGAGATGTGTATAATTTGATATACAATATATTAGAATCACCATAGAATGTTGTGGTTAATATAATAGGTAAATCTAAATATGTGTCTGACGTTCACTTCTATTGAATTTCTACTTAACTATAACTGTTTTAACCATGCAGGGAATCATAAAGCTTAGTATCACGAGAGCCACTCATAACCTTGCGGATTGAACCAAAAGTGTTTGGCATACAGGCTCCGCCCGGACCCACTGGGGGTGCTCACAGCGCTCCCCCAGACATCTTAGCTGGATTAGAGAGGGCTGCTTCGCTGCAGGGAGAGAAGGGAAGGGAAAAGAAAAGGGGGTAGGGAAAGGAGGGGAGGAAAAATTGGTCTCCCCCACTTTTTGAACCAAAGTTACGTCTATACTTGTGACCCCCAACAGGTATGGTTTAAGTAAATGACTATATACTCATCATACAATGCACCTTTATTAATGAACACACAGGTTATACCTTCGCTGCAGGTCCCCACCTGCTATTCAATATGCCTCCAATATTAGTGCAAATGGTATATATACAACGGTATGCTTCCGTAATAAAACATATAAATTTTTATTCAAATCTTAGATAAAAATTTGAATGTCCAGTGTAAACAGATTCCACACTTCGCTTCTATATATTGTATTATCATTTATCATTCACCTGGTGGTTCATTGAAATATCTCCTTTACTTTGCGTAGTCGCATGGGAGATTCCGTCCGGAATGGACTTGTTGCATCCAGCGTCTGTGCTGTGTGAGCCTTCCTCAACACCTCACCTCTCAAACAGCGCTACGTCTCGCTGTTTGAGAGGTGAGGTGTTGAGGAAGGCTCACACAGCACAGACGCTGGATGCAACAAGTCCATTCCGGACGGAATCTCCCATGCGACTACGCAAAGTAAAGGAGATACTTCAATGAACCACCAGGTGAATGATAAATGATAATACAATATATAGAAAGCGAAGTGTGGAATCTGTTTACACTGGACATTCAAATTTTTATGTAAGATTTGAATAAAAATGTATATGTTTTATTACGGAAGCATACCGTTGTATATATACCATTTGCACTAATATTGGAGGATGGTTTAAGACAGCTTATAGTGTCCCACCAGTTATTCCACTTGCTGGACATTTATCAGTGTTTAAAACTAAAGCCAAGCTATCTCATAACTATTACTGGCACAAAATGGGGACCAACATAGCAAACTACTGCTGTTCATATATTATTTTGTGTTAGACACCCCATTCGAATAGTAGTGGCGTAAGAGACTGTGAGCCAGCATGGTGTACCACACGTATTTGCATTACTGGCACCCGTTTATCGTTTTATCTATATGCAATTATAATACCAGCAACCACCCCCCTCATATATTGAAGGTGTGTGAGTGGTTGTCTTACCAGTATTTTTGCATTTGTGGAGTCTCTCAATGTATTGAACTGTGGATTTTTTGCATACTGTGTGAATAGGTGTCAATTTAATGTGCAGTCTAGTTGTTCCCCTAGTGGTGGGGTGTGTGAGCTACTGCTCAGCAATCAGCTGCACCTGTTTATTTTTCCTAAATATCATAGAGGCTGGTGTTGCCTCTTCAGTTTCAGTCCAGCCTTTGAGCTGTGAGTGTGGCCTTTTTTCAGAAATTAATGTCCCCTTTTTTTCTGTAAACTGTTCATATATTACTTGCCAAGGGGTGGGGAGGGCGGACAGCTCTCAAAGGCTTCATTGGTCCCTTTGCCAATAATTGATGAGCCCTTCCAGAAAATTGCCGTGGATATTATTGGGCCCCTTGCCATAACCAGCAGTTCTGGCATATACTTCATCCTAACAGTGGTTAGGGCCAACAAGGTGGCTAAAGCCCCGTTAAGTATATTCTCTTATGTAAGATTTCTCAAGGACATGCTTACAGATCAGAGGACCCAGGTTGTCTTATTTGGTGCAGGCCCTCTGTAAGAAAATGCAGGTGCAACACCTTGTTGCCAGTCCCAATCACCCACAGACGAATAATTTGTGTGAGCGATTTATTGGGACACTAAAACAGATACTCAAGATGATGGTCAAGTCCCAGAGATGTGACTGGGAGTGCTACTTCTAACATCTCTTGTTTGTTTACTGACAGGTACCAGAGACCTGAACAGGGTTTTTCCCCTTAGAGCTACTATATGGAAGGTGAGTTCTGGAACCCCTAGATCTAACAAAAAAGTCCTGGCAAGTAGAGTTGGTCACTCCTATAGTATCTGTTATTGACTATGTCAACCATAGCTGGGCTGGTGCATGAGAACATAGTGCAGGCCCCCAAGCAAGTCAAAAGTAGCACAAGAGAGAGGGTTTATGCGGTAGACATGAAAGTGTGAGTAGGCTGCTTGGAAAGTCCCCTATCCCATTCACTAATGCCTGAAAGATGTTAACTATGTTATCACAGTACATCGACTGAGAAAAAAGCAGAAGGTCTTTCTTGCAAACATGATAAAGGCCCATTATGACCGGGAATCCTGCATTCTTCTTATGAGCAGTTGGCCTGAAGAGGGAGAGAGCAATATCCTGCTAGATTTGGTAGCTGAGGCACAAAAGAGTGGGACTTTTGAGGATGCCCAGTTTGGCCACGGTTGTTAGAGAGCCAGAAGTCACAGTTGGGGCAGGTAATCCATGCCTACTTACCCACTTTCACTGGGAATCCAGGGAGGACTGAACTGGCTATCCATCAACTCCTCATTAGGCAAACTGCTAACTGAGTCTCCTTGGAGGTGCCAGAGGATATTAAATGGGAAATAGAAGAGATGTTATGTCTTGGTGTGTTTCAAAGGTCACAGAGTGCATGGGCTTCCCCGGTGGTCCTTACCCCCAAAAAAGACCAGATTACCCGGTTCTGTGTCGACTATAGAAGACTTTATGCCATCACATTCTCCGACGCATAACTGATGCCCCAAGTACATGAGCTACTAGATCAAGTGGCCAGTAGCTGACTATTATGTCCTTCAGTTGGGAATATTGGCAGATTCTCATATCCAAGGAAGCACAGAAACACTCTGTCTTTATCACCCCGTTTGGTTTGTATGAATCCATGGTAATGCCCTTTGGTATGAAGAATACCCCTGCTGATTTGTGGCATTTGGTTAATCAGTTGCTTGAGGGACTCAAAGAATTAGTGGTAGCTTTCCTGGAAAAAATTGCTGTGTTCAGTAAAAGGAAGACCTGAGTAAGCTGAGTTCAAAGGCCTGACTATGCAGGCCTGACTATGAAGCCTGAAAAGTGTCAGATGATGTCAGGTATGAAGGGGGTACAATATCTGGGGCACCGAGTGGGTGGAGAAACTCTAAAACCAGAGCTTGGAAAGATAAATGCCATCTTAGCCTGGCCCATCCCAAAAACAAAAAAGCAAGTTATGTCCTTTCTGGGTACCACAGGGTAGTATATGAAGTTTTTACCTAATTATCGTGCCCTAGCAAAGCCCCTGATTGATTCATAAGTTGGCCTGCAGGATGTGAACACTCCTTCAGAGCGCTGAAAGATGCTTTGGTCAAATATCCAATGCCAGTACCTAATGCCTGGGTGCAGTCCTCAGCCAAACAATTGCCAGTGGGGAAGAATACCCTGTTATGTCCTTGAGCAAGAAGGTTCTGCCAAGGGAAGTGGCATATGCCACTATGAAAAAGGAGTGCTTGGCTATTGTGTGGGTCCAACAGAAGCTGTAATTGTACCTACAAGGACATAATTTCACTTTGTTGAATGATCACAGACCTCTTATCTGGTGGCATAGGGTGGCCGGCGATAATGACAAACTACTGCGATGTAGCCTGGCTTTGCAGCAGTACAACATCACCATCCTGCACAAGAAGAGCAGCGCTTATGGGAACACTGATGGGTTGTCTCGCCAAGGGAAAGCAATAGTTATGGGCCTGTGAAATGACCTGTGGGTGAATCTCACATGCCATATCATAAAGGAGGGAGGTGTAAGGAAAATAAGATATTTTAATTCTGTTTATTTGTTCTGTTTATATATTTTGTGTGTGATGTATCATATCTGTTTTATGTTAATTTTGACCAGTCCAGTCATGGATCCTTGAAAGGGGGTATTTAGCATGCACAGTCCTCATGGGTCATTTTTGCAGCTATTACAATTAACACAGATGTGCTAATGAGGAAAGGTGGGAGAAGGGCAAATAGAAGCCAGACTATCCATCACCTTGACCTCTGAGTAGCTGAGCTCATGGAATCTACACATAAGAAACATTATGTATCAAACAAATCTTTGCCATTATCCATGTTTTCCATAACTCACTCATGAGTTATGGCTAATGAACCCAGTCACACCTCCTATATCAAATGAGAAAATTCTCAGCTTTAGGGAACCACAGAACTGGATTTCTGTAATCTGTCATATTCATATTTGATATGTCTCAGTTGGTAAATTTATGCTTGGGAACTTGGCGGTCATAATGCAGAGCTAGAAGACTGCTATGAGGAGTTGTAATGTAAGTTGGAATTATGACTTTCTTAGTGTCCCCTGCATGTGATTAGCCATCCCCCTCTGTGACCTCCCCGTCTGTGGGTTTTGAAGTTTTCTCAAAACACCCTTGGTTGCAACAGACCAGTATCAGAGCCAGGAGTTATCACCAAGTGTAGGTCTGTCCTTTTGTTTTCAAGCTGAGCTCTTCAGTGGGACCTTGCACCTATTCAATTGATAGTGGTCTTTTTTTAATTATTTTATCCCTTTTTGTTTGTTTACTGTTCTGCATATTTTTATGTCTGTTATTTTGTAATTTTTGTAACTAAGCACTGTACTCTTAAATTAAAGCTTAAAACTTTATAACCTGTGCCTTGTTGCTCTAACAAACCCCAAATATACCCATAGAGCTTGAGTGGATGCTCTTGTCTGTTACCTGTATCATAGCAAGTCCAATTACTCTCTTGAAAGTAGGTGGCAGTATGTGATCCTGGGGGTGTGGACCGTTTGGGAGTACAGGTGGTGCTCAATATGTAGACTGAGTGCCAGATTGAGTTGCTTATCCTGGTCACCCCACTTTGCGCAGGTGGTGGTGGGGCCTAAGTGTGTATCCGAGATTGTGGATAGTGCTTTATAGACCTCCTCCTGTGTGTGGTGCCCCATTTCCTTGACATAGTTGAGGTTGGCAGTGGGATCTAATTCTCTGCCCTCCTTGTCATGTACCCCTTTGCCCTTAAATATCCCTCCTTTCACCACTCTTCTCCTGACAAAAAACCTTATAAAATATTGCTTCTCTGGGAGTCTGGAACAAATTCATTCAATTTATATTATTTTTTATGGTAATAACGTATTCAGTACTCAACCTGCGTTCTATAACAAATTAATTACAGACAGGAGCTGCATGACAGGCAACAGTGGAGGCAGAGAGGAAAGCAGTGGTTATGAGAGCATCAGAGGTTGCAGTGGTAAGTAAATGTCACGTGGTCACTTCATTTTGCCTTTTCTTCCAAGGCCAACAGAGGAAATGAACATTGCAGAGCTGGAGCATTGATTTTTCTCTCCTGGCTCATAGGGTCTTTCTTCAGACCAATATCCTCCATACTCTCCAACTATGGACACATTTTACTTCCCTCACTCACTAAGACAGATAAATGATGGTTAACGGTAAAAAACGAAGCTTAGGGCAGTAAAGGACAGGACCAGATTCCTCCACAGGGTCTGTACTTTGGCCAACAAGAGGAAGTAGTGAAGTTACCTTGGCCCTACCATTAGTGATGAGAGACAATCCTTGTGTTCCCAAGAGTCTCTGTGTCCTGACCAGCTTTTTTCTCTGTGGACTGTTGCCTCTCTGAGAATCATCTGGTTACTACTGATGCAGTCCCAAATATTCACACTTCAAAGCTCTGAGCCGTTTATAGTTATTGTTCCATTGTCTTTGTGAAACTTTAATTAAGCAACTCAAACATGACGGTCTGCTTTTATATCTTTTGATAGCTTCTATAAAGATTTTGCATATCTTTTAATATCTTTGCATTTTTTGATAAGCTATATTATGGATATTTGTTCTCACAATCATGAAATCCACAGTAAGATACAGTAAATACTGTTTTACTTGTCTCTACTACACTGTCTTTTGTAATAATATATTGCCACAGTATTATCTCAAGAATTATGGAAGTTAATGGCGCAATATAACTAATAATCAAAATAGACACCTTAAAGGAACAGATGTCCTTTAATAAAATAATATTAGATAATAGATAAACAGTTACTGAGCCTTTTTTCACGTGAATAATTCCAGTCAGTTTTAATTATGAAATTTATGTCCTTGAATTTCTTTGCATAGTGCTGGGAATGTGCATTTATATATTTCATGGTTTCAGAAACTGATCGATTCAAAGAGCAAGAAAAACATGTCGCTTTAAATAATGGATGAAGTTTCGAATTATAAATGTAGCATGATCAGCAAATTTGATCACATCTGTTCATTACTGCTTACTGCTTCATGTGTCTTATCTGATAGTGCTCTTTGCATAGTCATAATCTAGTCAATATTGTTGAAACATCAAATCATAAATAGTATAGATACATTTAAGTGGTTAAATGCTCATTTCTGCTCCAGAATATGTTGCTAACAGTAATAAGGCTGAAGGAAATGATCATATATGAGTTTATCACAAAATTACTCTTTATTAGATATCAGTATTGCTGAGGTCAGGATCAAACTTTAAAGCGTAAATCCACGCTGGTGGACTCCAAACCAGCAACAAACCAAATGGGGAAATAAGCAGTCATAAAAAATAACTACACAAAGAATATACCAGTCAAAAACAAGAGCCTTGCCGCTAGACAATTTGACAAACAGAAAGTAGATTGGTGGGGATTCTACATGTGAGTACAATCTAGAAACATAACAGTAAATGCAATAACTGACCCTAACAAACTGTCTGTTATCTTCCCCTAAACTTAGCCCTACTGTTTTCCATGATGCCAAAACGTCTATTCTAGAAACTGACCCCAAATCTATCCCTTTAAAGTTACAAATAACCCTATTACAGAAAGCCGCTCTAGGGTCCAGAGACTCCCAACGCAGAGTACAGCAGAACCTACACAAATACCAAATAGATATCCTTAATGAAACTCTAGGGCGAACAAAACTTAGACAAAAAAAAAAGAGATATACTAGTACTTGACATTGCTGGAATAGACAATTACTTGACACTGTGTTAGTATAGGGTGCCTAGGGCCCACCCCACAACTATTGTATTTTGCCTCCCTGCCTTTGCCACCTGTCTCATGCCCCCACTCAGTCTTGCATTCATTGATAGAGGCAGGTAAAATTAAATCATCATGCCAGCCTGTAATCAAGACAGGGCATTGGAGCTAGTTGTATGTGAACTGAAGCAGAAGGACAGTGGGTAGTGCATGTAAAGGGGCTGTAAAGAAAAATATACCCCAATAGTAAGACATTTTATATCGCTGTGACAGCCGAAGTTCCCGGCGTAGAACTGTAAGAGCAGACAGAGACGGTGGGTCACAGGCAGGTGCTAGAGTGGCGTGGCAGCAGTTACAACAGCTGGTATATACTGACAAGTAGTCTGGCATGGCGGCAGGTACAACAGAAGGTACTGGAAACTGGTAATAGCAAAATGTACAGCAGCAATGAAGAGGTCAGGATCAATGTAGGAACATTAATTCATCAATAACGAACTGACGTTGAGCACAGACAGAGAGTTTCTCTAGTCCCTGGAGGTTATTGGCCACAAGCCAAGAAATTAGGTATTGTCCCTTTAAATCTGAGAGAGACAGTGCATGTGTGCCCTAGGGGAGGTGTGCGCACGTGCTGGTAATAGGCAGGAATCAGTAGCAGAGCAGAGTGCGGAGAGGTGTATCATGACAGTATCTCCCCCCTAAATGGCCTCTTCTGGGCCTGTCGAACTCTTCAGATAGTAACAGGAGTACAAACACCTTCTTTCGGCCTTCTAACCTGACATAAGGAGTCCACATCAGAGACAACAGAGGTGGTCTGCACAAGAACAGGTGGGAAGGATGCTTGGGGCAGCAATACTGGCACTGCTGGCCCCAGTGGATGATCTCACCCGTTTTCCAATTCTAGGCCGGAATAAAATTTGCACTGGAACCAGAATCCAGTCTTGAAAGCTAAGGCCAGATACAGAACTGAGGGTGAATGGGGGGGTGGTAAGGCAAGGAACAGAGACGTCTTTACCCAGAGTTTCCTCACCCACAGTACCTAGGCACGGGCGTTTCCGGGGTGCAGTCAGGCGAACTGGGTAGTTTTTCAGGAAATGCTGGGTACTACCACAGTACAGACACAAGTTTAAACTGCATCTGAGGGTACGTTCCCCCTTTGAAATATGAACACTGTCCACCTGCATAGGTTCATCTTGAGGAGGGTGAGAAAGACAGGGGAAGACAGGAGCAAGGAGCAAGGTAAGAAAGACTGTGATGCCAGGAGGACGCAGCTTGCTGGCGAAGCGCTAGTTCTTCTTCTGCAAAACGGATATCAATCTGGGTGGCTAGAGTGATGAGATCATCCAGGGGAGATGGTAGATCACAACCAGTCAGCTTGTCCATGATACGACCAGCGTGGTCTTACCAGAAGGCTGACACAATGGCCTCATTGTTCCAGGTAAGTTCAGAGGCCAATGTGTGGAACTGACCCACCATGGAATCGCCTTGTCTGAAACGGAGCAGAGAAGAAGCAGCAGAAACATTGCGCACAGGCTCTTCAAAAATTTTATTTAAGGACTTAAAAATTCTTGTAAATCCACTGTCAATGGATTCCCTCGCTTCTAGAGGGGTAAGGCCCAGGTCAAAGCTTCACCAGAGGGTAGGCTTACAATAAAGGCCACCTTGGCTTGTTCCCACTGAAACTGGTGTGCCACGATCTCAAAATGAATGATGCAATGATTGATAAACTCGTGGCATGTCTTGGGGTGACCATGGTAACGAGATGGCAGTTGCAGATGCAGACTGGGACGGGGGATGGCAATGGAAATCAGAGCTCCTACGGGTGAAGGTTCAGGTGCAACTACAGAGAGCCATGTGGTAATGGACTGTAGCATCTGAAAAAGCTGCTCCTGATGGACGATTTGACGATTTACCACGGCTGTGATATGGTGGATGTCCGGTAGAGGCAAATCGGCGGGATCCATGGTCAGTTCCTACTGTTAAAGCAGGTCATAATTTAATGGTTAGCAGTTAGGCAGGTGATGGATCCCCAGGGTCATCGAGAAAGATGGTGCAGACCATGCCAGAGAGCAAAGCCTAAGGAGCCCCTCGGGCATGTACTGGAGCAGGTAAATACTGGCATGCAGGCAGGTAGACTGGCGTGGTGGCAGGTACAAGCAGAAGGTAGTAGTCTGGGGTGCGGGTAGGCACAGCAGCAGGTAGCTGAAACCAGACAAAAGCAAATGTACAGCAACGCAGAGATCAGGATCAATGTAGAAACATCAATATATCAATAATGAACTTGTGCTGAGCACAGACAGGCAGTTCCTTAAGTCCCTGGAGGTTGTTGGAAATAGGCCTGGTAATTAGGCACTGTCCCTTTAAATTTGAGAGAGCCGGAGGTGTGAGCATGTGTGCAGGTCACAGAAAGGAGATGAAAATAGAGCAGGACCACGGAGACGTGAGTAGATGCCAACAGAGGGCTCCAGGCAGGCAACGCCGACACGAGCATGCCTGCGGTCCTGAATAGAGATGAGCGATCACTAAAAAAATCGTGATCGAGTCGATTCTCGATTTTAAAGAAAATCGGGTCGTTTTCCGATCTCGATCGATTGCCAATTCCCATTAAAGTCAATGGGAGAAGATGACCAGGTTAATTTTTATACCGAAACAGGTGAGGAGAAGCTGGAATTACCATTTATAACAATAAACTGGATACATGATTCAACTTAGTGAAGACAATTTGGCTCTAAGAGTCACAGAAAAAAATTCACAGGCTAAAAATATTCATTCCTTTCAATAGCTAACTGAAATGATGAGGACAGTGTAGCTATAGCAGGTACAGAGGTAGCAGCTTCTATAGGGTCCTTTGATACATAAGAAGACACCGGTATTGGAAATGGCACATGGTAACTGGCAGGAGCCCCCTATCATTTTTTTTCACCAAGGCCCAAGAACATGTGATATATGTAGTGGCAGCGAAAACATCCCAATGGCGAACATGGAGGTTCAGCTGGCAGGGTCATAGTTATATGGGGTGCAGTGGTAGCCAGGGCTGCCGTCAATCATCTATTAACCGTTTCAGGGCCCCATGCAGCTAAATCAAATCCGGCCCCCACCCATTGCTACTTCCTATTTTTAACATATCACTGGGCTCCTTTTTGATTAAGGCCCTTGACAGGAGTACTGCCCTATTGGCACCCCTGGCACCCCTTTTACAGTAGCCTGACCCCAAAACCAGCACAGATGCCCTTATGGAAACTCAGAATAAAATTAGCAAGAAGAAATGACTATTTCAAACAAGAATCTTTTCAATGCTGCTGCTGCCGCTACTTGCCATTCTACTGCTGTCACGTTGCTGACGTTGTTTCACTGTGACATTAGAACGTGAAGAAGATTCAACAGATGTCTCCAGTTGGTCAATGAGCACTGTCTCAAATTCCTGCATTCTACTGTCAATTTCTGTGGGTGGAAGGAAATTGTTCACTTGTGATTTGTAACGTGGATCAAGAAGGGTTGCCACCCAGTAACTGCTGTTCATTTTAATTGCCTTGGTGCATGTGAAATAAGAAATGAGTACATGAAATAAGTTTTTTTTCAATACGTCCTTTACTATTTGTGTCTTTTACAGCAGCATGACCCCAAAAGTAGCAAAAATTACCTTTTGGGCACTCAGAATAAAATTTGCAAGAAGAGATAAATATTTGAAACAAGGTTTTTGTGATTAGGACATTGACTATTTCTGTCTTTTACCGCAGCATGACCCCAAAACCAGCACAGATGCCCTCATGGATACACAGAATAAAATTAGCAAGAAGAAATGACTATTTCAAACATGATTTTTTCCAATGCTGCTGCTGCTGTTACGGCTACTTGCCATTCTACTGCTTTCACATTGCTGACATTGTTCCACCGGGACATTAGAACTTGAAGAAGATGTAACAGATGTCTCCAGTCAATGAGCACTGTCCAAAATTCTTGCATTCTACTGTCAATTTATATGGGTGGATGGAAATTGCTGACTTTTGATCTGTAACGTGGATCAAGGAGGGTGGCCACCCAGTAACTGCTGTTCATTTTAATTGCCTTGATGCATCTGAAATAAGAAATGAGTATGTGAAATAAAGTTTTTTTTCAATGCGACCTTTTATGTTGGTGTCTTTTACAGTAGCATGACACCGATACCACCAAAAATGACCTCTTGGACACTCAGAATAAAATTAGCAAGAAGAAATTAGTATTTCAAACGAGATTTTTGTGATCAGGAAATTGACTATTGCTGTCTTTTACCGTAGCATGACCCCAAAACCAGCACAGATGCCCTTATGGACACTCAGAATAATATTAACAAGAATAAAAGAGTATGTCAAATAAGCTTTTTGTAATGGCCGGGTTAGTGGATCCACTGGACCACCGCAAGCGGTGGCAACAACCGCTCCAGGGAGCAGAATCTAAGTAGGTCCTGGTTTTCACCAGAGCCCGCTGCAAAGCGGGATGGACCTGCTGAGGCGGGAGTCCTACCAGGTCGCTACCCCTGATGTGGCGGGCTTGCGGTGGTGGCCGAGGTGCAGCGAGGTACAGAATCGCTAGACGAGAACCGTAGTCGTGGGCAGGCAGGAAGGTCAGGACAGGCAGCAGAGATTCGGAGTCGAGAAATGTAGCAGGAGGTTGGGTACACGACAAGGCAAGAACACACTTAAGGAACGCTTTTTCTAAGGCGGGAGGCAACATAGATCCAGCAAGGAAGTACCATGGACCGAACCAATATATAGGGGCAGCGCCCGGCAATTAGCCAATTACCGGTACGCTGGCCCTTTAAATTTACGAGAACGGGCGCGCGAGCCTTGGCCGGCAGAGGGCTCGGATGGGACAGGAGCGCGGTCTGGTAAGTATTCAGAGCAAGTGCAGTCGCAGCTCGTCCCGCGGCCAGCGGTGTTACCCGTCCCCGGCAGGAACCCCGGAGAGGGGGCACGGGTGCGCCTGCGGCCCGCGGGCCGGAGTGCGGCACCACTCGCTACAGTACCCCCCCCTTACGTCTCCTCCTCTTCTTAGGCCGAAGGAACCTGCGAACAAGATCTTGGTTCAAAATATTAGATTCCAGTTCCCAGGATGTCTCCTCGGGACCGAAGTCCTTCCAATCAACAAGAAAGAACCGCTTACCCCTGATGGTCTTCATGACCAAGATGTCCTTTACTTCAAAAACATCAGAAGACTACTACCGGAGACGGTGACGCACTCCTCTGAGAGAACTGGTTCAAGACCAGGGGCTTTAGAAGGGAGACATGGAAAGCGTTCGGAATATGGAGAGATGGGGGTAGGCAGAGCTTGTAGGACACCGAGTTCAGCTGCCGAAGTACTCTGAAAGGTCCCAGAAACCGCGGACCCAACTTATAGCTGGGGATCTTGAGGCGTACGTATTTGGAAGAAAGCCAAACCTTGTCCCCTGGGAGGAACGTTGGAGAAGATCTCCTCCTCTTGTCAGCCTGGGTCTTCATGTGGGCCAAAGCCCGGAGTAAGGCATGTCGGGTTTCCCGCCAAATGGCCTTGATATCCCGAACTTGGTTGTCCACAGCGGGAACCTCGGAAGCCATAGCCAAGGGGACGGGAGGGTTTGGGTGACGACCATAGACCACAAAGAATGGAGAAACAACCGTAGCGTCAGAGTCCCGATGGTTGTAGGAGAACTCAGCCCATGGAAGCAGCTCGGCCCAATTGTCCTGGTGACCGGACACAAAAAGACGCAGGTATTCCCCCAATATCTGATTTACTCTCTCCACTTGTCCATTTATCTGGAGATGATAGGCAGAAGAGAAGTCCAACTTGACTTGCAAGCGAGAACACAGGGCACACCAAAATCTGGAGACAAATTGAACGCCCCGATCGGAAACGATGTGCGAGGGTAACCCATGCAGATGAAAAATGTGACAGAAGAAATGACCCGCCAATTGAGGAGCCTGAGGAAGAAGGAAGGTCCGTGATGACGTCCATGCCTATGTGTGTCCATGGGGACTCCGGAACGGGCAGAGGGACTAAGAGGCCCACGGGCCTAAGACATGGGACTTTGTTCCGGGGAAATGTGGCACAGGAGAGAACGAAATCCTTGACATCCTGGAGCAGAGTTGAACACCAGTAGTGCCGCGAGATAAGGGCGTAGGACTTCCGTATCCCGGGGTGACCGGCCAGAAGAGAACTATGCCCCCACTCCAGAATTTTGCTCCTGAACGCTGGACGTGCGTAAGTTTTGCCCGGTGGGACACTTTGAAGATCCACAGGAGCCACGTGGACCAGCCGTTCAGGGGCAATGATGTGCTGAGATACTGGTTCTTTTCTGGCAACGTCAGAAGCACGGGAGAGGGCGTCCGCCTTGACATTTTTCTCGGGCGGTCGGAAGTGGATCCTGAAGTCGAAACGGGAGAAAAAGAGGGACCACCTGGCCTGGCGAGGATTTAAACGCTGGGCCGTCTGGAGGTACTGGAGGTTCTTGTGGTCAGTGAAGACGTCAAATGGGTGTCGAGCTCCCTCCAGCAGATGTCGCCATTCCTCCAGAGCTAATTTGATGGCCAACAGTTCCCGATAACCAATGGCATAATTACGTTCCACCGGTGAGAAGGTCTTGGAAAAGAAACCGCATGTGAGAGTCTTGCCTTTGGGGCCCTTCTGTGTAAGGACCGCCCCTGCCCCCACAGAAGAGGCATCCACCTCTAAGGAGAAGGATTTCTCCGGATCTGGACGGACCAATATAGGTGCTGAGGAAAAAGCTGTCTTTAGTTCGGAGAATGCCTTCTCGGCTGCCGGAGGCCAACATTTCAGATTAGCGTTCTTCCTAGTGAGAGCCACGATGGAAGCCACCAGTGTAGAGAAATGGGGAATGAATTGCCTGTAGTAGTTGGCAAATCCCAGGAAGCGTTGTAGGCCCGAAGGCCGACAGGTCGTGGCCACTGCTGGATCGTAGAGAGTTTAGCTGGGTCCATCTGTAGACCCTGATCGGAGACTATGTACCCGAGGAACGGAAGGTTGGCATGGTGGAACCGACACTTATACAGCTTGGCATACAGTCGGTTGTTACGCAAACGTCGCAGAACCTGGCGCACCTGTACCCGATGAGTCTGAATGTCTGGAGAAAAAATCAGGATATCGTCCAGATATACTATGACGCAGGTGTAAAGCAGGTCCCTGAAGACGTCATTGACGAATTCCTGAAATACAGCTGGGGCGTTGCATAGCCCAAAGGGCATCACGAGATATTCGAAATGCCCGTCACGAGTATTGAAGGCCGTTTTCCACTCGTCCCCCTCTCGAATTCTGATGAGGTTGTAGGCCCCCGTAGGTCCAACTTGGAAAACACCTTGGCTTCCCGGAGTCGATTGAAGAGCTCAAAGATCAGTGGTAGGGGGTAGCGATTCTTCACCTTGATTTTGTTTAGCCCTCTGTAATCAATACACGGACGAAGTGAGCCATCTTTTTTCTGTACGAAGAAGAACCCGGCACCGGCTGGAGAGGAGGATCTGCGAATAAAACCTTTCTGTAAATTTTCCTGAATATAGGCCGACATGGCCTGAGTCTCAGGCACGGACAGCGGGTAGACCCTTCCCCGCGGGGGGCTGGTTCCGGGGAGGAGGTCAATCGGGCAGTCATAAGGCCGATGGGGTGGCAGCGTCTCAGCCTGTTTCTCCGAGAATACGACCCCAAAATCCTGGTACTCCGCTGGCAGGCCTGGCAGAGGCTTGAAGGGCGACTGTGGAGAAGAGGTGGACACCGGACGTGGTGCCACCAAACAGAGATCCTGGCACTCCAATCCCCAACGCAGGACCTCGCCTGTCTTCCAATCAAGCGTAGGGGCGTGACGTTGCAGCCAGGGTAGCCCCAACAGGATCGCCGAGGAAGCACGAGGCAGAACGTGAAAAGAGATTTTCTCCTTGTGCAAGACCCCTACACGGAGGGACACTGGCCGGGTTACGAATTGAATGGAGTCGCTAAGAAGCTCCCCACTGACAGAAGAGATAAGCAGGGGCTTCTCTAGACTGATCACTGGCAAGCGGTAACATGACAACAAGGAGGCATGAATGAAGTTCCCAGCTGAGCCGGAGTCCAGGAAGACAGGGACCCGGAGCGATAGACCAGCATCCGTCGTTACTTCCACTGGCAACATCAATTGTGGAGAGGGAGAAATAGTACCTAGGGGCGCCTCTCCTACGGCACCTAGGTGCGAGCATTTCCCGAGCTGCGGACAGCTTCTGGGGACATGGTCCGGACTGGAGCAATAGAGGCAAAGATTCTCCGCCCGACGGCGGGACAGTTCTTGATCCGACAAGTGGGCCCGATCCACCTGCATGGGTACCTTGGTGGAGGGCTGCGGGAGCGGCAGCAGAGACCTCTTGAACACCGGGGCCAGAAGAGATAGTCGTCGAGGTCGTGCCGAGTCACGTTCCTGGCGGAGCTCCTCCTGTCTCTCAGTGAAACGCACGTCTATGCGAGTGGCCAGGTGAATAAGTTCGGCCAGAGAAGATGGAAGATCTCTAGCTGCAAGTGCGTCCTTGACCCTGAAAGACAGACCCTTCTTGAATGTGGCGCAGAGGATGGCGTCCTTCCAGGATAGCTCAGAAGCTAAGGTGCAGAACTGGACCGCATAGTCACCTACGGAGAAATCACCCTGACGAAGGTTCAGGAGCGCCGTCTCGGCAGAAGACGCACGCGCTGGCTCCTCGAAAACGCTGCGGAATTCAGTGAGGAAGGCCTGTAGGTCTGCTGTCACAGGGTCGTTCCGGTCCCAGAGGGGTGTCGCCCAAGCCAGGGCCTTTCCGGATAGCAGGCTCACCACAAACGCCACTTTTGACCTTTCCGTGGGGAACTGGTCGGCCATCAGCTCCACGTGCATGGAGCACTGGGTAATAAAACCTCTGCAAAGCTTCGGGTCCCCGTCGAACTTGGTGGGTAATGGTAGACGAAGCTTCGGGCCCACGGTTGCCAGCGGGACGGCAGGAGGAGATGGAACCACCGGCGAAGAAGACGGTTGCTGCTGCTGGGACGCCAGGAGTTGTCGCATTATGGCGGACAGCTGGCCCAATTGCTGTGCCTGTTGCGCGATCTGCTGCGACTGCTGGGCAACAATGGTCGTAAGATCCGCAAGACTTGGCAGGGGCACCTTGGCGGGATCCATGGCTGGATCTAACTATAACGGCCGGGTTAGTGGATCCACCATCCGCAACAACCGCGCCAGTGAGCGGAGTCTAAGTAGGTCCCAGTTTTCACAAGAGACCACCGCAAAGCGGGATGGACTTGCTGCGGCGGGAGTCCTACCAGGTCGCTACCCCTGACGCGGCAGTCTTGTGGTGGCGGCCGAGGTGCAGCGAGGTACAGAGTCGCGAGACGAGAACCATAGTCGTGCGCAGGCAGGAAGGTCAGGGCGGGCAGCAGAGATTCGGAGTCGAGAAACGTAGTAGGAGGTTGGGTACACGGCAAGTCAAGAACACACTTAAGGAACGCTTTTTCTAAGGCTCGAGGCAACATAGATCCAGCAAGGAAGTACCGTGGAACGAACCAATATATAGGGGCAGCGCCCGGCTATTAGCCAATTACCGGCACGCTGGCCCTTTAAATTTACAAGAACGGGCGAGCACTCCTCGGCCGGCAGAGGGCGCAGACAGGACAGGAGCGCGGTCTGGTAGCTCGTGGAGCTGTGGCCCGCGGGCCGGAGCGCGGCCCCATTTGCTACACTTTTTTTCAATACGACCTTTACTATTGGTGTCTATTACAGTAGCCTGACCCCAAAACCAGAAAAAATGCTCTTATGGACACTCAGAATTGCAGGAAGAGAAAGAGTCTTTAAAACAACATTTTTCTGAATAGGACATTGACTATCGCTGTCTTTTACAGCAGCATGACCCTAAAACCAGAAAAACTACCTTTATGGACACTCCCAATTAAATTTGCACGAAGAAATGCAGACGATTCACTGGGAGGCCCAGATGACGCTGCAACACTAACAGTCGGGCCGAAGCAGTGTGCGAATGCCGGAAGTGTGAGCTAAGACCTCGAGCCTTCCTCAGGAGACAGTCAAGACCGGGGTAGCGCTTGAGAAATTTCTGCCTATACGAGACCGCTTGCCCCTCCATATAAAATTCGAAATAGCCTTATGTAGCATCATTACATCCTTATGCTTAAGCAACAATGGAATATTTTGCAAAGGATAATGTCACATTATGCCATAAACTCGTCGGACAAAGTGAGCTTCACTTGGAAACGCTGGCTGACACTCCAGTTCCACCCAGGTGCCCTTCTCCTTGGCTTCCTTTTTCTTCCTCACATTTTCCTTGACGCGCTGGAGGAAACTATCTCTGCTCTTGGAGTGGCGAATTTGCCCAAGATTTTACCCTTGATCTGCTTGTTCACAATTATACCCACAGCATGCTGTGTAGCATTGTAAATCCTACCAGTCTTGCCATGATAGCATTTATGTGGCATGCCTTTTTGTATGGTGCTCATACCCTTAATGTACACAATGTCGCCCTTCTTGTAGATGCGCATGTGTATTGACAAAGGCAGAACTTCATATTAAGGAAGGGTCTGGAGAACATATACTGGGTTCCACGCCTTTTGCCTCTTGTGTTTGTCATTTTCGCACCTTAAAAATGGCAAGTCCAGATGAAAGAGAGGAACCAGCTTCCTCCTTTGAGGGCATCAGCAATTGGGCATCAGGGCTGACAAAATCATCCTCTTTGGCCTCTTGATCTTTTGAAATGCCTTGTGACCCCAACCGCATTGTTTCATCAAAGATCTCTTCAGAATATGGATTATCCAGTGGGGTCCGTTTATTGGGTGACATTTGGCCCGTCTTTGCTTCAGTTTGAACTGATGATGACGATATTTGTTGCCGTGACTGAGAGAAAGAGGAGGTAAAACCACTGGATGCAAGGTGTATTAACTACTGAGGAACAGATTGGAGATGCTCTTCAGTATTGAGACGTACAGGGAACTGACCAAGCAATGACAGGCAATGTTAAAAAATATAAATATTAAAAAGGTCCAGCATATAAGTTCACAATATCTTATCGCAGAACAGTACTCCTAAGACACCAAAACACAAGAGATCTAAAATACCTATAATATCCAACTGGTAACAAGGATTAGAAACAGAATTGTTTCTGTGGAATATCTGTGAAATAGTGTCTTATGGAAGAACCCTGTCTTGTATACTGGTTGTCCCATCAAAACTGCAGCAAGGTACTGAAAAGATTAGGACTGTGTAGCCATAGTAGGTACAGCGGTAGCAGCTGCTACAGGGTCCCTTTGACATGTAAGTAGACGCTGGTATTGGAAATGGCACATGATAACTGGCAGGAGCCCCCTATCACTTTTTGCACCAGGGGCAAACAACTTGTCATATATGTGGTGGCAGCAAGAACATCCCAACGTGGAACACGGAGGTTCAGCTGGCAGGGCCATAGTTATAGTGGGTGCAGTGATAGCCAGGGCTGCCGTCAGTCATCTAATCACCGTTTCAGGGCCGCATGCGGCTAAATCAAATGGGGCCCCCACCCATTACTACTTTCTATTTTTAACATATCACTAGGCCTTTTTTTGATTAGTGCCCCGGACAGGAGTACTGCCCTATTGGCACCCCTGGAATATCTTTTACAGTAGCCTGACCCCAACACCAGCACAAATGCCCTTATGGACACTCAGAATAAAATTAGCAAGAAGAAATTAGTAAATGAAACAAGTTTTATTTGAATAGACTTTTACAGCAACATGACCCCAAAACAATTGACACTGCTTAAAATTTTCTAGAAGAAATGAGTATTTGGAATAAGGTTTTTTTCAATAAGACCTTTCCTATTGGTGTCTTTTACAGTCACTTGACCACAAAACCAGCAAAATGAACTTTTGGACACTCTGAATGCAATTAGCAATAAGAAATGCGTATTTTGAATAACGTTTTTTCTATATGACCATTTTTTTTTTCAATGAGGAATGTGTATTTCACATTGTAAAGTAGACCTGCTACAGTGTACTAATCTGTGACCTTGGCAACTGGGGCACCAAAATCATCAGAGATCCACACTTGATTCATTTTGATGAAAGTCAAACAATTCACATTCTCAGGGGAAAGCCTGATATGTTTGTCTGTTATCACCCCACCAGCTGTGCTGAAAGTGCATTCAGAGATAAAGCTAGCTGCTGGGCAGGATAAGACTTCTATGATGTGCCAAGCAAGCTCAGGCCATTCATCCAGTTTGGACACCCAGAAGTCGACTGGATCCGGACCAAGTCCAAAAACATCGGTGTTGAGACGCATGTAGTCATGGACCATGGTCTTAAGGTGGTCTCTTTGTGTCTCAATTCTGCCCTGCCTTGCAGGTGTTGGTAAGGTAGTAAATAAAGATTGCCACATGTCACCATTAGGCTTCTGCCATGCTGCTGCTACTTGCCACTCTACTGCATGCACGTTGCTGATGTTGTTCCACCGTGACATTAGAACGTGAAGAAGACGCAACAGATGTCTCGAGTTGATCAATAAGCACGGTCTCAAATTCCTGCATTCTACTGTCAATGTGTGTGGGTGGAAGGAATTTGCTGACTTTTGATTTGTAACGTGGATCAAGGAGGGTGGCCACCCAGTAACTGCTGTTTATTTTGAATACCTTGATGCGTTGATCATGTTGCAGATAATGTATCATCCAAGTGTGAGATGCAGCCAGGATTTCCCAAGCCTTGGGGTCCAGGGGCACTAAACAGATCTTCCTCCTCAAATCTGTGCCAACCTCTTACCACTGCAGGGACATCTGTACCGTCAGTGTCCAGCCTTGCCTCATCTTCCTCCTCTGCTTCCTCATCCTCAGCATCACCACAGTCCTGGCTAGCCTCATACTCTGTACTCTGAGAGCTGAAGTGCCGCCCTGCACCAACCCTGGACCCCGAACCACCGCCTAAAGAAGAGCCATAAATTTGGGAAACAGTTGGGCATTCTAGATCCGACGGAGAGTAAGGCTCTGTGTCCACATCTGTTTCTGCCTCCTCCTCCATCACTGCTGGGACCTGCTGCTTCAGAGTGTACCCAAGATCAGTTTTTTAGTTTTTACTTTTATATGATTGCATTGTACCTTGTATATTTTTTTTTATATATTATGTATTATATATTTTCATATATGTATAGGTGTTTCACACATTTGGTTATATATATGAATATATGCATATGTATATTTATATCCATTTTTTATCTGGTTCCTATTTTTATATTCTATTATTATTCTCTTAATTTTTATACATAGTCCTTCCCTCCTCCTTTCCATATCGCCTCCCAGTTTTATGGGTTAATATTTTTATATGTCACCTAGCACCTTTACATATATCAGCATATGCAATATACGCGCTCTAAGATTTTTTTATATATATACATTTATTTGTATTTTTATTCATGTTATGTATTCTGCAATAATTGCATATTATTTTAACATTCATTCATTGTTTATTCTCTTGTTATTTTGTGTCCCGAATTATTATGGTTTATCTTGGTCCATTGAGATTTGTCATTTCCACACATGCTTGTTTTTGGGTTTTTTTCTTCTCTTTATTCAGCCTAGTTCGCTTTTGTTTACTTTTCCCCATTTAGCCTCGTTTGGTGTGTTAATTACTTTCCATTCAGCCTCGTTTCAACTTCAATAGTATATAAACTTGCTATGTTGTTACTTGTGTTACATCTGAGGAAGCTGATGTTGATATCAACGTGTAATGTTTGCACAATAAATATTCTAGACAAGAATAGGGATAGCTTCTTGTCCTTTACTCCTGTAGCACTCTAGTATTGGAATCCCACTCCAACTAACAGCAGTAACCTGTCTTCAGTTACTTTCACTGCTTCAGAGTGTCTAACACTTGTTCCAGTACAAATATCACCACAATGGTCATGCTGACAAGGGCATTGTCCTGACTGACCATTTTGGTGGCGTCTTCAAAACTGGCAAGGATGGTGCAGAGATCTTTCACCTGCCTCCACTCTCTATGGCTCAACACCCCGAGGTCCGCACCACTGCTTGTCAGGCCATGCGCCACTTCATACTGCATAATGGATTTACGCTGCTGCCACAATCACTGGAGCATGTGGAGGATGGAATTCCAGCATGTTGCCACGTCAACAATGAGACGGTTGACGGAGAGGCCAAGATGACCTGCAACGCTGCCAGTCGTGCTGGAGAACGGTGCGAAAACCGGAAGTGGGAGCTAAGACCTTGAGCCGTCCTTAGCAGGCAGTCCATACCCGGGTAGTGCTTGAGAAATTTCTGCACAACCAGGTTCATGACGTGTGCCAGGCAAGGGATGTGCGTAAGTCTACCGATATTAAGGACAGCAAAGAGATTTTTCCCATTGTTGCACACCACCTGGCCTGGCATCAGGTTCTTAGTACCCAGCCACTGGTCGGTCTCATTGAGCAGAGCCATCCTCAGCTCTTGACCTGTGTGTTGATCGTCTCCAAGACACATTCATTTCAACACGGTCTTGTTTCTCTTGGCATGTGATGCTACCCGTGGAGCCTGGGAATCTGAGACCTGCACCATCCCAGCAGTGTGGAAGAGTATCCGCCGAGCCTGAGACCCACCATCATCACCAGAGACACTGTCTTCCACCCAACTCACCCAGTGAGCAGTGAGTGTGATGTAACGCCCTTGATTGTGCTTACTAGTCCATATGTCTGTAGTCAAATGGACTTTCGTGGACACAGATGCAGCTGGAGATTTTTTCTGACACGTGGCAGGCCAGGACAGGGACAGCTTTTCGGTAAAAGAAATGCCTGCTCCGAATCTGGTATTGCGGGCATGCCAGGGCCATGATGTGGCGGAACCCATCTGTGTCCACACGGTGGAAAGGCAACATTTCCAAGCCCAACAGTCTGGCAATGCCGACATTTAGGCTTTTGGCTTAAGGTTGGTTGGGGTGAAAGAGTTTCTTATGCTCCCACAACTGGTACACAGAGGGCTGGCTGCTAGACTGGCCACTGTGCAGGTCGAACTGGTGGAAGGAGAAGGTGTAGGCTGTGTCTCTGGTGGTGGTGCTGGTAATTGGGCGACAGTGTCTGGCACTGGGGATGATGATTGCTCATGCTGCTCCATGCAGCAGAGGACCGCTTGGTCTTGGAAGTGGTGGAGGAGGAGGAGGAGGAGACAGAGGATGTCACAGTGGTTGGAAGCCCAGGACCTGTGTGGCCTTTTTTCTCCAAGCGATTCCTCCACATCAATTCATGCTTTAGATGCATGTGCCTATTCATGTTCATGGTGGTTAAACTCTTTAGATTCTTTCCTCTGCTGACGCGTTGACGGCAAGTCCGCTAAATGACATCGGTTGGCGAATCTGAGGCTCAATCGAAAAAGGCCCAGGCTTTACAGGTCCTGGACCTCTTCGGCGGTGAAAACCTAGTAGCGGTGTTTCCGCTGCCACCACTGACTGCCCTCTCCCTTTATGAGACCGGACCCGCACTGACACTACGCCATCATCTTCCTCCTCCTCCACTGATGAGGCGCTCGCATGCAACTGCTGCTGAAAAGACTACGTTGGATCCACAATGTCATTATCAACTTCATCACAGGTGACTTCCTTGTCCTGACTGTCTACATCCTCAAGCTGCGGGCTAGAAGCCACAGGCACTGCAAGGCATTGCTGACCACTCGGGATTTCTGCCAACTATCCAGCTTCCTTCTCCTCTGACGGCATCAGTGATTGGGCATCAGAGCAG
Organism: Phyllomedusa bahiana; assembly: GCA_025379985.1. Classification (NCBI taxonomy): domain Eukaryota; kingdom Metazoa; phylum Chordata; class Amphibia; order Anura; family Hylidae; genus Phyllomedusa; species Phyllomedusa bahiana. The sequence continues at coordinate 87,277 of JAODAL010004526.1, read as the reverse complement.
ACAAAATCATCCTCTTTGGCTTCTTGATCTCTTGAAATGCCTTCTGACCCCAACCGCATTGTGTCAAAGAGCTCTTCAGAACATGGATTATCTACAGTGGTCTGTACATTGGTTGACATTTGCGCTGTGATTGTTTCAGGTTGGACTGATGATGACGATGATGATGATGACATTTGTGGCCGTGACTGAGAGGATGAGGAGGTGAAACCACTGGATGCAGGTAGTGTTAACCACTGAAGAACAGATTGGCGATGCTCTTCAGTACTGAGATTCACAGGGAACCGCCCAACCGATGACAGGCCCGACGGTCCGGCAACTGACCATGTGCTCGCCTGTGTGTTGTCCGGAACACTGGAGAGCCTTGTCTCATACCTCTAGCTCCACGTCCTACCCCCCTCCTTGCTCGCTTACCACCTCTACTTCTCTCCATGTTCAGAAACATAAATATTAAAAAGGTCTAGAAGATTTGTTCACAGTCTCTTACTGAAGAACTATATTGCAAAGACCGCAAATTACAAGTGTTCTTAAATCCCTCTAATTTCCAACTAGGAACTAGGATTAGAAACAGAATTGTTTCTATCAAATATCTGTGAAATGCGGTTTTATGGAAAACTGTAACACCAAATCAACAGTGTTCTTGCTTCAGTCCTTGTACTTATGCGACAACTGACAACTAGGAGTAGAAATATAATTTTTCCTACGGAATAGCTAAGAAATGTGGTCATGCGACAGCTGACAACCAGAAGTAGAAATAGAATTTGTTTCTACGGAATATCTAAGAAATGGGGTATTATGTGACAACTGTGAACCAGGAGTAGAAATAGATTTTTTTTCTACGGAATATCTAAGACATGTGGTCTTAAGTGACAACTGACAACCAGGAGTAGAAATAGAATTTTTTCTATAAATGAGTAGAGATGGGCGAATTGATTCTAACAAAGTGGAATTCGTTTAGAATTTCAGGAAAACCTTGGTTCTGCACGAAGCCGAAGATTAGGTGATTCGCGTGAACGAAGCGTGTTTTTAATTGCTTAAATGGCCGCAAGCACATGGCGTTACATAGGGCAGAGAACTCTGGGAGAAAGAAAGGAGGACCCTCAATGACATGTGCAGACATGAAGCCAATCAGAGACTGGCAGGCTTCTGTGATGTCACAGCACTATAAGTAAGGATGGCACCCGCGCTTCTCACATTCCTCTCGTTGTGTCTTGGTATAACAGCTGCTGCTACACAGATCTCATTATAAAGCAAATTGCTTTACTCAGCAATTGGGGAGGGGGAAAAATACCAGTAGAAGTCTGTTACTTGCTCACCCAACATTCTGGATCCCTTGCTCTATACAAGTCATCCTGAAAGAAGCTGCTTTTATCAGAGACTGGGGCTCAGTTGCCCAAATTTAATGCCACCAGCGTTATCATTTTATTTAGTTTGTGGGGTATTCTCCCAGGGTGTCCAGGGTGGGTGTAATTCTGCCCCATATACATTTCAATTTTACCTGTTGTATTATTAGGGAATTTCAGATTTCCCCCTGTTCATCAATTTCCCCCTGTTAATATATTTATTCCTGTTCATCAATTTCCCCCTGTTCATAAATTCCTGTTTTTCTCTATGGTTTCTCTGTTCTGTTTAGCTCAAGGAGGGTGTGCTTGGCGGTGTAGAAATGGCCAAAGTGAATGCAAAGTTTCCTGGCCAGTTCTCTGAATGGTGCAGAGTCCACCACTTGAAAAGGGAGGGATAGCAGTACCACCAACTTGGACAGGAGCACGGTCAGCTTCTGCACTTAGGGATGGCTAGACGCATACTGCTGTCTCTTGGCAATCGTCTCGGTGAACGACTGCTGGCACCATGAGTGCCGAGGAGCAGGAGTATCTGGACCGGTAGATGATGGTCATGAAGCTTTGACTTCCTGAAATGGAAGGCGTGCCACTGGGTGCTGCTGCTGTTGGGAAAGGATGGACCACCACATCTGAGACACGTTTGTCCCAGGCCACTGTATGGTGACACTGCATGATGTTGATGCAGGGCCGTGGTGCCAGCTTTAGTTCGCTGGTCACGCTTTACTTTCTGCCCACAGATTCTACATTTGTTATGTTTGCCTCCTCTGGTGTCTTGTCAAAAAACTGGCACACCGCCGGGTAGGTGATTTTACCACCAATGCTCCGCACTGACTGACTGTTACCGCCGCTGCCCCGGTGAGCCCCTGTGCCTCTACTTTTTGGGACCTGCAGAGTGGGTGGTCTAAATCATGGCCGTTTGGCTCCAAACCTCGCACTGCTGCCACCCTGCTGACTCCTGGCCACACTACTGACTTGCGGGCTGCGCCACTGCCTGACACGCAAGCTGACGCTCTCTTCTCCCAATGATAATGATGAAGCCCTTACTTCCAGGGCCGGGACAATGCATAGTCGAAGATAGGCATCCGTCTAGGGCGCTACTTCATCCCAGGCAAATGAGGGGGCACAAGGAGGCATGTAGTGGGCTGAATTTTCCATTTGGGAGGCACTTTATGCCTTGTTTAACTAGGGCACCAGAATACCTTGTCCCAGCCTTGCTTGCTTTACCCAGCTTTCAAGTGTGATCGGCTACATCGATTAGTGTTTGCCTGTCACCGCCGTCCACCTCAACGGTGTCACTGTACAAAGCCTGACCACTCGCAAAATAACCCCCCATTGCAACTCTCCTTATCACTACTTGCCCGCTTCTGCAAGAAGCAGCGGATGTCTTCCCCACCTCTTTGCGCCCACTGTCCTAAAATAGTTGGTACTCACTGTATAGTGGCACAGAGGCCACAGCACATAGTAGTTCTCTGGGTGTGGGAAGCGAACGGGACATGCCAACTAAGGGTTGTGTCTGACAAACCCACTGATTCTTGGCTGGGGTTGTCAGATGTCAGATGTCAGAAAGTGTATGACCTAGTGTGTGGTCAACACATGCCCGCTAGATGACATCGGAAGCTGTGGCATCTCAGGGTAACCCATGCTGTGACATCCCCTTACTGTGCTGCGACCTGTGGCGGCTCCAGGAACCTACTATTGTGTTCTTTGATGCTATTGTAGGATCTTAGACATCGGCTTGTTTTTTTCCAGCTGGAGCTGCCATGACTTTATCAGGCTGCGTTCACGCTTCAGTTATTTGGTCAGTTTAGCCTCTGTAAGTGCCCCGGGAATTGAAGAGTGAAGCGATTCTAATAGCGGCGGCAGTCATGTGCGTGTCATAATAAAACACAGCATTGTATGAAGACCAAACCCAGCTCCCTCTGCATATTTGAGCATGGCACAATGTTCTACAGCACCCCACAGGCTCTCTGAAGCCAAGAAATAGTTGTTTTTTAACACGGTTCGCCGCGGATAAATTCGGGTCTAAACGAATTTTGTCGGACAATTCTGCGAACTCGGCGAATCGAATTTTTGAGAAATTCGCCCATCTCTAGAAATGAGGTGTTGTGGAAGAATTCTGACAACCAATCAACAGTGTTCTTCCTTTAGTCCTTGTAATTTACAACAGCCAAATAGACTAGCAGTAGACTTTTTTCTATGGAATAGCTAAGAAATGTGGTCTTATGCGACAACTGACAACCAGGAGTAGAAATGGAATTTTTTTCTACAGAATATCTAAGAAATGTGGTGTTATGCGACAACTGACACCCAGGAGTAGAAATATAATTTTTTCTATGGAATATCTAAGACACGTGGTCTTTATGTGACAACTGACAACCAGGAGTAGAAATAGATTTTTTTCTACGGAATATCTAAGACATGAAGAATTGTGGAAGAACTCTGACAACCAATCAACAGTGTTCTTCCTTCAGTTCATTACAACAGCCAAGTAGGACTAGCAGTAGACTTTTTTCTACGGATTAGCTAAGTAATTTGGTCTTATATGACAAGCAACAAGGATTAGAAATAGGATTTTTTCTATGGAATATCTGGGAAATTGAGTCTTATGGAAGAACGGGGTCTTTGGAACTGTCCCCCCCCAAAACTGCAGCATGCAAATTTGGGGCATGGAATGAAATTATCTGCAAAAAACTTGTGTATCTCAGCTATTTCTTTTGAGGACAGAATTCCTAACAGTGTCCTGTACACTGGCTGCACAATGGACATTGTTTGCACGGAATGACACATTCTGCAATAAACCTGTATATCCCAGTGATTTCTTTTGAGAGATTTCTGTGTCTGCTGCACAAGCTGCCCCCAGAACCAAGATGCCCCCCCCCCCTTTCCTCAGAAACTGCAGCAAGGAACTTTTGGGCAATGCAAGGATACAGTATGCAGCTATATCTATATCTCTGATTAATACTGTCTAGAATTCCCCAATCTTGCTGTTCCCCTAACCTAACTAATCTATCTAGCAGGTTTCCTTTTGTAAAATACCCAGAAAATGGAGTTTATGTCTGCTATGAAAAAAAGCAGTGCAGAGAGAGAACAATGCATTCTGTTCACAGTCTGTAATCGTTATGGCGTCCAATAGGAAGTACAGTCACATAGGTAAATAGGTAAAACAGGTTCATGTGATTTTAGCAGCCAATGAGCCCTGAACCCCCTACGAATGACGTTCTTGACCCCCCTGTGCTCTGCACTGATTGGCTGGCCGCCAAAAGTATAGGAACCTGCAAAAATGGTGCGATCTGACTCTGCGATTTTTAATCAGATTTTAAGGAAATAAATCAGATCGAATCGAGATCGCAAAAACACGTAAAAATCGGCTTGATTTCAACTTTTCTCTATTAAATTGCTCATTTCTAGTTGGTAGGAATTTTGGCCCATTCCTCCTGACAGAACTTGTGCAACTGAGCCATGTTTGTAGGTTACCTTGCTTGCACCTGCCTTTTCAGCTTTGCCCATAAATTTTCAATAGGACTGAGATCAGGGCTTTGTGATGTCCACTCCAAAACATTGACTTGGTTATCCGGGCAGCATGCTTCGGGTCATTGTCCATTTGGAAGATCCATTTCAGCCCATGCTTTAACTTTCTGGCTGACGTCTTGAGATGTATTGCCACATAATCTTCTTTCCTCATGATGCCATCTATTTTTTGAAGTGCACCAGTCTTGCATCAAAAGAACCCCACAACATGATGCTGCAACCCCATGTTTCACTGTTGGGATGGTGTTCTTAGGCTTCTCCCTTTTTCCTGGTGGTGATTTTGGCCAAACAGTTCAATTTGAGTTTTGTCAGACCACAGGAAATGTCTCCAAAAATGTAGGACTTTGTTCCTGTGTGCATCAGCAAACATTAATCTGGCTTTTATATGCTTCTTTTGGAGTAATGACTTTTTCCTGTAAGAGTGGCCATTCAGCCCATGTTAATACAGTACTCGTTTCACTGTGGATAATGACAAGCTTCCACCAGAACCTTCGCAAGGTCTTTTACTTTTGTTCGTGGGTTGATATGCACATGTCAGACCAAAGCACATTTACATCTGAGTCACAGAACCCGTCTTCTTAAGCTATGTTCACACGGCTAAGTTTGGGCCGTATTTCGGTCCGTAATTACGCGCCGAAGTGCGCAAATTACGGGCTGAAAACGGCCCATTCATTACGGTAATCCACAGCTCTCATAGAGAACTATGGATTACGTCTCCTCTCCCCGCCCGGCGAAGCCGCCGGGCAGGAAGATAATTGACATGTGAATTACTAGCGGCGTATACGCGCCGCTGGCAATTCAAGTCTATGGGCCGGCGAAGTGCCGGCCCCCTGCTCAGTCCCCCGCTCCCGCCCTGCCTCCGGTCACACGGTGTAATTGCTGGGCGTAATTACGCCCTGCAAATACACTGTGTGAACATAGCCTTAGTGAGCGGTATGATGGCTGGACATTTCCAATTTGCATATAATTTTTTTTACAGATGAATGCGACACCTTCAGGTATCTGGAAATTGCACCCAAGGATGATCCAGACTTGTGCAAGTCTACAGTTCTCTTCCTGATATCTTGGCTGATTTCTTTAGACTTTTCCGTGATTTTACACACAGAAGCAGTGTGTTTCTGGTGGAATTAAATACATCCACAGGTGTGTCTCTAGTTAACTCAGATCTTGCCAATAAACATTCCAAAGACATGACATCATCATGGACTGTCCCACATTGTTTAAAGGTATAGTAATCCTAGTGTATGTAAACTTTTGACATTGCAGAAAGTAATAAAAATGCCTTAAAAAATTTTCTCTCTCATTATTCTGGCATTTGTGAAATATAAATAATTTTGGTAATCCTAATTGACCTAAATCAGGTAAGGTTTATTCTGATTTCATGTCAGATAGTGAGAAAAACATGCATGTGTTTCTTTTTAAACTTATGGTTTCAACTATACCATAATTCCATTCGCAATCCGGTATTTACGGAGTTAGTGCAGTATTAACAGTGATTAGAAACACATCCCAGCAGGCTAGAAATAAAAGAAAACGTGTCAGAATAGCATGTCAGTGAATAGAAACTATAATAAAGATCTTGCATGGTGCACCAGAAGTCTCAGTCGGCTATTGCTGTATGTGGAATAAAGGCTGACCCACTGACTTAAATTTTGATGAACAAAAATTTACGTACAATATAAAAGTATTTTGTAAGATATAATTAAAAAAAAGAAAAATATAAAGATCAGAACAAAATTTGATTATAAATATAGTACATTTTACATTAGAAAAGTAACTCAATGAACGCCTTAGGCTAGGGCCAGACAGCATAGGACAAAAACCTTTGGAAAGCTGATGTTTTTTTTGTCCTCTGCGCGACCGCAGTTTTTCTCACTGTTTTTGTAAAAACTGTAGTCGATTTTAACTTTTTTGCTGTCAGCCCGTACAATTGAATGTACAGGAAACTGCCGGCAAAATGCCGCTGGAGCCAGAAAACGAGCTGACAAAAAATTGCCTGTGTAGGCTACAGGTTGTTTTTTGTATTGAAGTCTATGGGCTTGCAAAATGGACAGATTTTTAGTGGTTTCAATATGCTGAAACCGCCAGAAAATCCAACCGTTTTTGTGTGCTGTGTAGACATAGCCTTATATTTATAGAAAAGAACAGAAACTCCTAAACTTCAATTATATTGTTAGATGTTTCTCTTTCTAAAATGTCATAATGCTCTTCCTGGGTCAATTTCAATTTGTGGTTAGAATGTTGCAAGAGATAAGTAGCTATTAATGTCAGTCATACTTAAGAACTGCAACATTTTTATTCTAACTGTTACATCTCTTCTCTGTAGTGCAATTTCATTAAATCTCGCTGGGACCTATGGTGCATCAAGCAAGATCTCTACCATAGTTTCTATTCACTGACATGCTATTCTAATGGCTTTTCTTTTATGTCTAGCCTGCTGTGTTGTGTTTGTAATCAATAATAATACTACAATAATGTTATTTATGTTAGATGCTGCATTAGTTTTCTAATTTAATATAATTTAAATTATTATTAATTTTATAATATATAATTTAATATTAATGTTATATTAAATTGTAAACACATTTTAAATGATTTAACTAGACATTAATTTTATATTATATAATCTTATATTCATTTTATATTATTGGGAAATATATATATATATATTTTTTTTCAATATATTTTTCTTGAGTTCCAATGCTCGGTAAGACAATGTTATCAATTACAGTGGTAAAAATAACAGACATCTTTAACAGGCATCATTAAGACATGTTAACTAGTGTTGAGCGATTTTTATCGACAAAGTTGAAATCGGCAAGGTTTTTATGGTGATCGAAATTTTCAGATCATGCGATAATTAAGATTAATATCTGTGCATCATCTATTAAGATCGCGCCATTTTCGGCGTTCTGTAATTTTGGCGGCAGCAAATCAGATCACAGAATAGAGCAGGGTAAGATGTGTGTGCGACGTCATGACTGGGATGTGTATGGTTGCGCTGGGCTGGAAAATCACTTGACCTCGTATTACATAGAACAGCGTTTACTGTTCAGCCTTAGTGTCTCTCAGCGTCTCATAGGAATAGGACGTGCGCTCTGCCTGTGGCCAAACAGCTCAGCGAAATTAGTCTATTTCTGCACAGATAAACCTCTACTATTAGCTGTGATCCTTCCAATTTAGTTAGAATTAGAGATTGGAAGATTTTATGTAGTTAGCTAGAGAATTTTAAAGCAGCATCTACCGCTGTAAAGTCACGGGGGGATGGGTGGAGGGGGGGGGGGCCCGCGGGTGAACACAGACAAGCTCTATCTATAAAGAACACTGGATAAAGTTCACCAAGACTAAGTGTAGACATTGCACTGCAATATCTTTATTATTAACAGTTTGCTATTGAAATATTTCCTGGATATTGGGCAGCCTGAACTTATATTGGTTACACATCATTTCTTTGTAACTGCAGGTCTCTTTGTTAGGTGCAAAACTCCACTTTTATTTCAGTATACATTTCAGATAGGTGTTCATTTTTAAAAATTTTTCCAATTCCACCTGTGTTGATATATCCACCCTTGCAGTTAAATTACAATCCAGCAATCTTGTAGTCAGCACAGGTGTTTGTTGCCAAAAAAAACCGTGTATCATACGAAACATAACAGATACGTGTTTTTTGACTTTTGCGCACCCAGCTTTGTTCATTTGACGCAGCATCCACGTAAATCCTTAAAACAGCAATTCTATTGTCACCACAGGTGAATTTGAAAGGTGCAAAAAATACCGTGTATTATACGAAAACATAACGATACGTGTTTTTTGATTTTCGCACCCAGCTTTGTCATTGAAAGCAGCATCCACGTAAATCTTAAAAAGCAATTCTTAGTCACACAGGTGAATTGAAAGGTGCAAAAATTACAGTGTATTTACGAAACTAAAGATACGTGTTTTTGTATTTTGCGCACCCAGCTTTGTTCATTGACGCAGCATCCACGTAAATCTTAAACAGCAATTCTATAGTACCACAGGGGAATTGAAGGTGCCCAAAAATACCGGTATTTTCGAAAACATACAGATACGTGTTTTTTGATTTTGCGCACACAGCTTTGTTCATTGGCGCAGCATCCACGTAAATCTTAAAACAGCAATTCATGTCACCACAGGTGAAATTTAAAGGTGCAAAAAATACCGTGTATTATACGAAAAATAACAGATACAGAATAACAGACTCCCCTTTTCCCGGCACTTTTTAATCTGGGGGTCAGACAGGTTTAATGGTTTATTACTGCGGTCCAGGGAACAGGTACCCGTCAATTCATTTGAACTAAAATGGTGGTTGAAAGACTCCTTTTCGGCATTTTTAAATCTGGGGGTTTATGCAGGTTTGGGGCTCATGCTATGGCAAGGACAGGTATAGTCAATGTCCAGTGAAACTAAAATGGTGGTTGAAAAAACCCCTTTTTCCTGGCCCCTTTTTAAAATGTGGGGGGTCATGCAGGTTTGGGGCTCATGCTTTGGCCGGACAGGTATAGTCAATGTCCAGTGAAACTAAAATTGTGGTTAAAAGACTCCTTTTTTCCGGCATTTTTTAAATGTGGGGGTCATGCAGGTTTGGGGCTCATGTTTGTGGCCCAGGACAGGTATAGTCAATGTCCAGTGAAACTAAAATGGTGGTTGAAAGACTCCTTTTTCCGGCACTTTTAAATCTGAAGGGTCATGAGGTTTGGGGTCATGCTGTGTTCCAGGACAGGGATATTCAATGTCCAGTTAAAGTAAGATGATGGTTTAAATCATATCTGCCTTCGGGCACTTTTTAATTTGTGGGTGATGCGGGTTTAGGGTCATGCTGTGGTACAAAAAAGGGATGTGAATGGTTGTTTTTTTTTTTCTGGGTTTTTTAAAACCCAAAGTGTGTTGCCTAAGTGTAGCACGTATAAAATTTTACTGTTGTGGATGTTAATTCCAGTTCTCCCCCCTGTTTGGGTGTAAGAATGAAGGTGTTGTTGTCCCCCTAGACTTTAATGGTCATCGCTCATAACGATGCTCACTATCGAAAAACCTTATCGAGGGTGGCCAAAAATCGACTACCCCCCCGTGTCGATAGCAAGTAACGCTCAACACTAATTTTAAAACCCCCTGAGAAATTTTTAAATTTGCCCCAAGCAAGAAAAATCAGGGATTGCATTGGACCCCCCTAAATTTTCTCTTTTTCCCTTCCTCTTTCTGTTTAATTAACCACGAATAATTTTTCAAATTTTCTATCTATAAATTTCAACAACAGTCGGTTATATCCAATAAACCAGCTTTTCGCCACTTTTTACTATGTGTTTTTAGGACAGTTTCAGGCATTTGTCCCCCCCCGTCCGAAACAAAATGGGCCGTGGCCTGTAAAAATGGGTGGTTTTGCGGGAAAGGGGCGTGGCTTAAAATGCGCCAAGAAATGCCCCGGATGGCAACCAAATTCTGGTAAAAGTAAGAATTAAAGATGGTGCAAATGGTTGACAGTTCTGACCTGCGCCAGATTTATCAACACTATGATAAATTTGGCGCTTTTTAAGACTGTCTAGTCTAAGTTTACACTGTCTAAAATTAAGACATGGATAGGTAGATTCAGGCCTGTATTAACAGCATTATTGGCCCTGGGCATAGAAGTGCAGTGGGCCATGCCCAAATGCTTGAAAACACTCTAGACCATGCCAAACCATGAACCCTATGAGGCTATGGTTAACCACCACAAGCACCTCTTTCATCCTTCAAGGTATGTCAGGACACCTTTCGGACCACTTGCAGTCAGCTTGCAGCCTCCAAGACTAAGGGTATGGTCACACGACTGATTTAGACGTTGAATTTTCAGCTTCAAATCTTATCTGAAACACACCTTTTCAGACAAGGTTTTTCTCAGGTTTTGACTGAGGCTTTGGACGAGGTTTTCCAATACAGTTGTCTTTCTGAAACACCCATACTAATTAATAGCCACGGCAAAATCGTGCCTAAAAACGTGTCCAAAAACAGTTTTGGGTGAGGTTTTGAAGCTCTCCTTTTAATTCTATGGGGATTTTCAGGGTTGAAAACGCCTCACGAATTGACATGACACTTCTTCTTCAGCACCCAAAACAGTGTTCAAAGAAGCACCTAAAACTCACGTAATAACCTTGTTATGTGGAACTACAGCTCTCTTTTACATAGGAATGAATGAAGATTAACTAGGGATGTTTTGCAGGCTATTTTAGTGCTGTTTTGAGTGAGGAAATTAACAGAAAAAATAACGTCGAAAACGACATCAAAATCAGCTGTGTGAACATACCCTAATAGATAAGGCAGCGAGCTGATGGCTTCCTTCTCCGCCATGGTTCTTAACTGCTTACACATCCTGAGAACAAACCATTAAATAAGCAGAGCCAACCCAGGAATCTGGTGTACGTTCCCTGGATTCCTGGGATATACATACACCACCTGTGGCCCACATACTTGTGGGGCCCCCTGAAAGTGTGCCTAATGGGAAGTCGACCCTGGGTAAACACAATAAAAAGTTATTTCCACATAAAGTGGCACATGTCAGATTTCAAAAATGGGGTTCTGCCATACAGGTCAAAACTGCCTGTGTCGGTAAGGGGTTAAAGCATTAACCTGCAACCGCTCTTGCTTTGAAGCACCCTGGACACTTTCTCTAGCCTCTTAAGGCTGAGATGCCACTTGCTAGACAAATGAAGTGCTGAGTATCATAGTCAGAAATAAGTCCAAGGTGGACTTGAGAATATTGGTGGCAAGGCAGAGATTAGTTCAGGAGACAGGTGGGGCACCTACAGTACCCATCATTCTTAACCCTTAAACTTTGCAAAGATCTGTGGACTTTTCCATTCTGATATCCAAATCACGGCTCCTAGGATATTCCCCAATAAATGGTCGGATAGCTGATAGTAGCTGGACTAAAGACAACTTTAGGACAAATCTAGGTCAGATACAGGCAGATGACTGTCAGGTTAGAGACACTTATTGAAAGGTATGGTCAGGACATTGAGCAAGTGGTCACAACACAGTTAGTCAGGTTAGTCAGACCCAGTAAAGTTAAACACAGGAAACCTCAGAAAATGAAAACAGTCAAAAAGCCAGGAATATACACCAAGAGAAGAAACAGAAAGAGGAAAACTCAGGGAAAACCTCCGTGCCCCAAGTAATACAAAGAGACACAAAATACTGTGGCCTAGGCCCAAAACGTTGTCGTTTGTTCTCAGTCTTGCTGTGAATGTTTTCAAAAATTTTTAATTTAAATCTTGCAAAACATCCCTGGTTGCTTCTGTCCTATATCTGCACAGTATTTATTAAAACTGGCCAAGTCTTTGTTTATCCTAAAAGCAGATCTATACAAACCAAAACATATTCATACTTGCTCACTGCTCACTGAATTGCTTACTTGTCAATGTAAAATCAGTGAAGGGGAGGGGGGGTGTAACCAGACCAAGGTGCATGCCCTCCTACAACATGCATAGTAATGTCTGGATTATGGTAGGCACATATCATGAAACCTTGTACAAAGCTGGAAATCTGGCAGGAGCGCCGCTAAACCCTAGGGTGTTCCATTCATCATGCAGACACCACACATCACACTATACTTCTTTAGACACAACACATCTGTGGGTCTGTGTACTAATTGGGCCATTATAAGGTTTTCTAAGTAAATTGATCTTAAGAACTGCTAACGGAGTCGCCCATGTTGTCTGGGTGGTTCCAAATAAAATCCATATTTAAAAGCTTCACTAGCCGGGAGACAAACTGATTTATAAGACACAGATTTGGTGTATGGCAGAGTCTATCGGAGGTGCCACAGCACCTATATTTATACCAGAATGCAAATAGTATTGAAAATAATGTAAAGTGTGGCCCAATTTGATGATGACACTTAGATGTTGTAAGAAGCATGTAAACAACTGGGTGATACAAATGTATATACTAAGTCTGATAATGACCCCACTAGGGCACTCAAAGAACAAATATATATTCCTCAAAGATTCAGAAGATGAAGGGATTATAGGGATTAGGCAACTAAAAATACACGTGCCCCACTGTTATACCTAGTCCCCAAAATCCATAAATCCATTTAGGACCCCCTGGGATGCTCTATTGTCTCGGGGATTGGTTCAGTATTTCAACCTTTAGCATCATATATTAATAATTTTGTGCAAAAGATCTTTAGACAATTACCATGATGTCTAAAAGACACATTCCTTTGTACTTTTTATATGAAAAGCCTCAATACCAATATCCCTCTTGAAGAAGGGGTCAGTGCTACATGTAAAAAATTGATGGCAAATAAGAAAATCATGTTTTTGATGTAAATTCTTGACATCTTATTTGCAAAATCCACTTAAAATCCACTTTAGATTTGACAATGAGTATTATTTGCAGCAACGGGACCTTGATGGATTCCCCTATCATGGCAAGTTACGCAAATTTTTTTGTTGCATCCATTGAATCTACATATGTTGTCCGCAGCCAATATGGCCACAACATTAAATTGTGGCTGAGGTATGTAGACAAAATATTTTTGCTATGAACAGTCACAGAGGAAGAATTGCAGGAATTCAACCTGTTTATCAATCAAATACATCCTCTGTTAGAATTTACAATTACCAAAAATATGCATGCAATCAACTTTTTAGATGTCCAAATGATTAAACATTGAGAAAAATTAGAGGCTACGTTGTATTCCAAATAAACTGATCGCAGTAGTTTATTGAGACATAATGGTTACAGTATCATGCTCCTAATGTTAGTAGGGGACAATTTTCGCATCTGCTCCACTGATGAAGAATACAATAAGAATAAAGTGAACATGGTGAAAAAATTTGTGGAAAGAGGTTGAGAAAGTGGGTGATGAAATTGGAAGCATACCCCGGGAGGTAATTAGGATGAGAAGAAAAAAAAGAAAAAATCCTGGAAAATTATACAAAATGACCCTAAGTACGGGCAACTATTTAAAGAAACCCCAAAATTCATTTATAGGAAGATTAGAGCAATAGGGAACTATATAATACACTTGAATTTAAAAAAGAAAAAATTGAAACAAACATTTCTATGTAAACAAAAGAAGGGTACATACCCTAGTCTACCGTGCCAAAATTGCTCAGGCATCATAAAAGGTAGGAAAATCATGAATCCCACTAAGGGGTATCCAACACAGTGTAGGGGATACTGCACATGCAACACCACAAATGTGGTGTACATGTTGAAGTGCCCCTGTGGTTCAGTGTACATGGGCTAGATGACTAGACGAATAAAAATTAGATTGAACTAACATCTGTCACAAATTAAACACAATAAAAATAAAAATTAACAGCATAAGGATGAAGATTTAACAACTTTGATGAGACACAAAAAAATTTGGTGAGACACATTTCCTTATCTACTGCTTGTTAAATTGATAAGAACTATGGTCCTTTATCTACTCTAACAGCTGTATGTTTACTAGTTAGCCTTTAGACTAGTCACATATAAGGCAGTGGCTTTAACTGACTTTTTGTAATTGCGGGCCCTCAGGGGTTGTTTTTTTGTTGAGAAAAGGCATTTAAAAGGGGGATTGTCTATCATGTTTTCACAAAAAACCACAGGAGTTCAAACACACAATGCCGGGTTGCCGGGGGTGGTTTATAATGTTATTGCATTAGCTCTGCTTTTCCCCTAGCTATTCCTGTTACAGGAACATACATTTTTGAAGGTTATAATATGTAGTGCACAAGTCTACAGAGCTGTAAGGGTTAAAATCTGTCATTAACTTAGATAAAAAAAACTCCTGTACTAGATATATGACTCAGCAGAGAGTGACTCACCATGGGCAGATGGCAGCTTGGATCAAGGGAAAAGACGGGGGTTTTTGGAAAACTAGAAAAATTTTATGTACACTGCAGTAGTTAAAAATCTTTTTTCTACTGAAAAAAGCAAAATCAAAAATGCAATGTGTTTGGTGATAGTCTTCATTTAACTTTCCCTGCATGTTAAAACATACTTGCCAACCACTGGATTGGCTGGGAGGGGCCTGCAAATGGGGGTTCCCACCTGCGCCCCCTTCCTCCCCCCGGAAGGGTCGATGAGACAGAGACGGGCTACAGGAGTTGTCCCCTGAGTCCTGCCTTCTGGGGCTTGTCTGCTGTCCCTTCTGTCTCCAGCGGCCTGTCTCCAGCGGCTACAGAGGGTAGGAGACAGGCCGCAAGAGTTTCTCCCTGTCTTCTTCCCCTGCGGTCTGTCTCTGGTGGTCGTAGGAAACATGGAGGGTACAGACCACAGCTACTGCACAATCTCCAGGGGTTGGTGCCCCTAAGGATATTGTAAGCTGTGCTCTGTGCTCCTCTCTCCCTCCACTTCTTCACCATTTTGTTATGCATCCTAGTGCCAATAATAATAAAACCCCCCCCCTCTCACCCAATCACCTCCATCTTCACCCCCTAAAAAATTCCACCTATTACCCCCTTTTTCCCCCCACCTCCCCCCATTTCTCCATCCACCCATCGCCCTTAAAATTTTCCTTGCACCATCATCCATAAACCTCATCCATCACCCCCCTCCCAAAGGCCCTGAGTGGCTAGGCTAAGGTAGGCGGTGCCTAGGGTGCCATCCTCTGCCTGCCATAAAGGGGGGGCAGGAATAGAGCCCGGCCCCAGGAGCTGAGCGGATCCATACACACAGCTGCGGCCGTCATGTGCCACCTTCATAGAGCAGGAGGGCCAGTTTACTTTCGCTCCCCCCGCTTCCCCCCCCAGTGCCAAAAGGGGGTTTGGGAGGGAGCAGGGGAGCAGTTTGTGGTGCGCAGGGGGAGGTTATAACTCCTCTCACCTCCCTGGTGGTCTGACAGCTTCTTGCACATGACGGAAGCTACCGAGCAGTGATGCTGGGGAGATGGGCGGGCTTCGGTCCTATCCTTGGCAAAGTGTGCTTTAAAAAGAAGATGGCCAGCTCTCCTGACTGGTGCAGTGCACAGAATGCAACCTGTGTAGTAGGGAGAGTGTAACCTGTGCAGTGAGGACAGAGTAACCTGTGCAGTTAGGACAGAGTAACCTGTGCAGTGGGGAGAGAGTAACCCGTGCAGTGGGGGAGAGAGTAAATTTTGCAGTGGGGAGGAGTAATTGTGCGGGGGACAGAGTAACCTGTGTGGGGGCAGAGTAACCTGTGCTGGGGCACAGAGTAACCTGTGCTGGGGGAGAGTGTAACTGTGCTGGGGAGAGAGTAACATGGGCTGGGGGAGAGGTAAACCCGTGCTGGGGCCAGAGTAACTGGTGGGGGGAGAGTGTACCCGTTGGGGAAAAGAGTAACCTGTGTGGGGGGGAGAGTGTAACGTGTGGGGGGGGGGAAGTTAACTGTGTGGGGGACAGAGTGTAACCTGTGCTGGGGGACAGACAGTAACCTGTGCTGGGGGCCAGACTGTAACCTGTGCTGGGGAGAGTGTAACCTGTGCTGGGGGAGAGTGTAACCTGTGCTGGGGGACAGAGTAACCTGTGATAGGGGATATAGGTGTCCCTAAGGGAGCTACGGCTTCACCATCATTGGCCAATCTCTTCATGGCATGGTGGGAGCAGGATAGTATTTATAGTATTAATAACAGCTTTTCAGAGTCCATGGTTCGGTAGGGGCGCCTAAATAGATGACCCCCTCATAGTTTGGGGGGGTGATGTGGCGTCCATACCAGACTTTGTTGTTTACTCAATAACATTCCATCAAATTTTAAAAATTTTCATTCTCGGAGAAAAGAAATTATTTCCTTCCTGGATATATCACTGTTGGGGAACGAAACAGAAGAGAGGGTTTATACCACATTAAATAGAAAACCCAATAGTGGTAATACCATATTGAGGGCAAATAGCTGCCACCCAAGACATACTATCGATGCCATACCCATAGGTGAATAAAATATAGAGCCCGGAGAGCCTGTAAAGGTGAAATGGATTTTAATAGGGAAATGGAAATTATTGACCAAAGATTAAAAAAAAGAGGCTATAACAAAAAACATTTGGAAATAGCTAAAAAGAAAATGCAGAACAAAACACAAAGGGACTTACTCGAAACAACGGAAGGGAAAATAAATAAGGAAAGAAGTAAAATAGTCTGCACCATGAAATATAGTGAGGAATTCAATAAGATAAGAAATATTTTTTACAAAAACATAGGAATTCTGAGACAGGATCCAATCACAGCTAAAATTATAGATGAAGGAGTAGGTTTTGTAGCCAAAAGAAATAAAACTGAAGGATCACTAATATCACCTAGTTATTTTTCATAATAAGTGGCTTAATTTGAAGGGTTTTTTTCCCTGTGGGAAAAAGAGATGCAATGTATGCAAGCATACATATAAAAGAGATGAATTCAGGTATGGGAAAAGATGGTAGAACCCATAAAATAAGGGATTTCATCACCTGCGACATGGACTATATAGTCTATATCATTGAATGCACTAGCTGCAAAAAATTGTATGTTGGCAGTACCATACATAAAATCAAAACGCGCATATCGGAACATCTTACACATATAAAATATAGTTATTCTTCACATTCTGGTGCAGCAAAACACTTTATTGAAATACATGCAGGCTCCGTTGAATATTTTAAATGCTATAGTATCGAACAAGTAAAATTCCCAAGAGGGGGAGGGGATCGCCAACATCTCCTAAGAGTACGGGAGGCCGCATGGATATATGAATTAGGTACACGAGTACTGGAAGGTATGAATAGCTGTAATGATTTGGCTTATATTTATTAGATTCGCATAAAGGATAGGAGAAGAAGAAAAAAAAAATTGGGCATATATTAAATATGCTTGCTGCATTGCATCTCTTAGTAGCATTAAACACAATATATGCTATTCTCTATAAGAATTTGTCATCCTATTAACACTGGTTATATGAAACACTGCTAAACGGGGAAACAAGGGGAAGGATGTCATTTTTAACCCTTTTCCCCTTTTTTAAAACTATTTAAGTAATTTTTGAGTCTGTAAGTGTATACGTGAGCAAGGGCGCCGTTTGTGCCCAAAAACCGTCAATGTCTGTCCCCCCTGTACCCTCCCAATATGTATTAAAAAAGACCTTGGGTTACATCGTCAGCGGGATCCTTTCCCGTTTTTTGGGTCTATGCATTGAGCCGAGACGGGGAGGCCAGGACCCCGGGGGCAGAGAGAACCTGAGGCAGAGCTGGACCCTTAATCCTAAACAGTAAATTGGGAGTGGTGAGCTTAAAATTTTTTTGCTTTATTAGAAGCTATAGGGGAGAGTGTAACCTGTGCTGGGGGGCCAGAGTGTAACCTGTGCTGGGGGCCAGAGTGTAACCGGTGCTGGGGGGCCAGAGTGTAACCGGTGCATGGGGAACAACTTGGCAGGGGACAGAGTGAACCGTGCGGGGGGGTTTTGCGGGAAGAGTGTAATGTGCGGGGGGGCAGAGTGTAACTGGTGCGGGAGGGGGGGCCCTGGTGCGGGGGCAAGAGGAAATTAGTGGGGGGGGGTGCAATTTTTTGCGGGTGAGGGGGGGATATTGGCTTACTTGCCTGGGGCCCAAAATCCCTGCCCGGGCCCGCCCACCCCACCGGCGAGGGGGTGAGGGGGGGGGGGGGGGGAGGTGCGGGATCCTTTGGGTTTATTGGGGGCATGGTACTGGGAAAGGAGCGGGAAGTGCTGCTAGGGGGGGGGGGGGGCCCTCTCCCCAGCAGTGTGCATAGCAGAAGACCGGAGCTGACAGAGAGAGAGGGAGTAGCGATGCCAGCCCACTCCCACCACCACAGGACAGCAGAAAACTGAAGACCCTTTAGGGAAAGGGAATTTGGGGGGGGGGGGGGTGAAGACGGGGATTTGGGGGGAGGGGTGAGAGACGTGGGGTGCTGGGGAGGGGTGAGAGACATGGGGGGGGTGGGGTGAGAGACATGTGGGGTGCTGGGGGGGGGGGAGAGAGACATTGGGGACGGAAGAAGGGTGAGAGACGTGGAGTGCTGGGGGAGGGGGGAGAGACATGTGGGGTATTAGCGGGGGGTGGTAAGAGACATGTGGAGTGGTGGGAGGAGGAGAAGAGACATGTGGGTTATGAGTGAGGGGTTTAACCAGACCAAGCAGAAGACTGGAGCTGCCAGAGAGAGAGTAGCGATGGCCCGCCCACTGCTCACCATCACAGGACAGCAGGAAGAGCTGAAGACTCCTTGGGTCCCTGCACTTCAGGACAGGTATGTGGGGGGGGGGGTGAGAGACATTTAGGGTGTTGGGGGATGAGGGAGAGACATGTGGGTGGAAGGGGGAGAGACATGTAGGGTGCTGGGGAGGGGTGAGAGACATGTGGGGTGGTGGGGGGAGAGATGTGGGGTGCTTGGGGGGAGTGGAGAGAGATGTGGGGTGCTTGGGGGGAGGGGAGAGAGACATGTGGGGTGCTGGAGGGAAGGTTGAGAGACATGTGGGGTACTGGAGAGAAAGGTGAGAGATGTGGGGTGCTGTGGGGAGGGGTAAGAGACATGTGGGGTGCTGGGGGGAGGGGTGAGAGACATGTTGGGTGCTGCGGGGAGGGGTAAGAGACATGTGAGGTCTTGGGGGGAGGGGTGAGAGACATGTGGGAGAGTAGCGGGGGAGGGGTGAGAGACATATGGGGTGCCAGGGGAGGGGGTGAGAGACATGTGGGGTGTTGGGGAAGGAGTGAGAGACGTGGGGTGTTAGGAATCCTACCCTGTATTATCCTACTTGCTGGCACTGGGTATTTAAGCCTAACCTGTGTTATACTACCTGCTGGCATTGGGTATCTAAGCCTATCCTGTATTATCCTACCTGCTGGAGTTGGGTACCTAAGCCTATCCTGTATTATCCTACCTGCTGGAGTTGGGTACCTAAGCCTATCCTGTGTTATCCTATGCTGGCGTTGGGTATCTACAGGGCCGCCATACAGGGGGTACAACCGGTACTCCCGTATGGGGCCCGGTGGAATAAGGGTCCCGCGCACGGGCCCCTTATTCCTTACGGCAGAGCGGGGCCGGCGGCGCGCCCCCAGCCCGAACCAGGCTCCGCCTGGCCCACAGTGTGGGCCCCGAGCTCCATGCGGGCCCCGGAGGCAGTGCCGTCGCTCCCCGGGGCCCGGCCGCGCATCCGGTCTCTGAACGCCCGGGCCCCGCGTCCCGAGCGCTCAGAGACCGGCCCGGGAGCTGGGTACTGATGTCCCCGACTCCCGGGTCTGCGCGGTGTCAGCGGAGCAGAGCGCCACTAGCGCTGCGCTCCGCTGCTCTCCCTGGCAGGCTGAAGGTGTTAGGCCTTCAGCCTGCCGGGCGCCGGCCCCTACTGCTGACGTAGGCGGTGCAGTGAAGTGACGTCACCGCGCCGCCTATGCAGGGCGGCAGGAGCCGGCGGGAGCACGGAGCAGCCGGGGAGCGGGGAGCGAGGCTCAGGTAAGTGACTGATTTGGTTTTTTTTTTTATATATAAGGGGGCCCTGACTGCTGCCTATATCTAAAGGGGGGCCCTGCTGCGGCCTACAACTAAAGGGGGCCCTGACTGCTGCCCAAATCTAAAGGGGGGGCCCTGCTGCTGCCTACAACTAACGGGGGCCCTGACTGCTGCCTATATCTAAAGGAGGCTGGGTGCCTCAACTAAGGGGGGCCCTGGCTGCTGCCTATATCTAAAGGGTGGCCCTGACTGCTGCCTATCACTAAAGGAGGCCCTGACTGCTGCCCTATATCTAAGGGGGCCCTGACTGCTGCCTATATCTAAAGGGGGCCCTGACTGCTGCCTATATCTAAAGGGTGGCCCTGGCTGCTGCCTATAACTAAAGGGGGCCCTGGCTGCGGCCTACAACTAAAGGGGGCCCTGACTGATACCTATATCTAAAGGGGGGCCCTGCTGCTGCCTACAACTAAAGGGGGCCCTGTCTGCTGCCGACAACTAAAGGGGGCCCTGACTGCTGCCTATATCTAAAGGGGGCCCTGGCTGCTGCCTACTATCTAAAGGGGTCCCTGGCTGCTGCCTACAACTAAAGGGGGCCCTGGCTGCTGCCTAAAACTAAAGGGGGCCCTGACTGCTGCCTATATCTAAAGGGGGTCCCTGACTGCTGCCTATATCTAAAGGGGGCCCTGACTGACTGCCATATCTAAAGGGGGCCCTGACTGCTGCCTATTAATCTAAAGGGGCCCGGACAGCGCCTACAATCCTAAAGGGGGCCTGGCTGCTGCACTTATCTAAGGGGTGCCCTGGCTTGCTGCCTACAACTAAAGGGGCCCGGCTGCTGCCTACAACTAAAGGGGGGCCCGCTGCGGCCTTACAACTAAGGGGGCCCTGGCTGCGCCTACAAAAAAAAGGGGGGCCCGGGCTGGGCCTAAAAACAAAAGGGGGCCCCTGGCTGCTCCCTACAACTAAAGGGGGCCCTGCTGCTGCCTAAAACTAAAGGGGGCCCCTGCTGTGCCTAACCTTAAAGGGGGCCCTGACGCTCCCTCCCCTCTAAAGGGGGGCCCTGACTCTGCTAACCCTAAAGGGGGTCCCTGACTCTACCAACCTTTAAAAGGGGGGGCCCCTGCTTACCTAACCTCTAAAGGGGGGGCCCTGACCCTACAAAAAAGGGGGATCATGGCTGGGTACCACCAACCTACGGGGGCTGGCCTACCAATTTTATCCGGCGGGTGCTACCTCCCAATAGGGCCTATCAATTCCCTGGGGCCCTGCCCTTTGCCTACCTACCTGGTAATATAATTGTTGGGGGAGCAGCCCATAGCTTTAGCATTATCTCCAGGGGGTTATGCCTCTCCCCACCCTCCAACCCCTTAGGATACTAGACCTGTAAGTTATGGCCTGTACCCGCTCTCCCACCCCTGGGAAGTTTGTACAGAGGGGAATAGGTAAAGAAATTGCTTGAAAATTAGAGGATTCTAAGATTTGTGTGTAAATTTCTGCAGGGATGAGTTGTGGCCGGACAAGTCATCATGGCTGTGTGGAATGGATGCAGAAGAAAAGGGAATAAGAACGACTCAAGAGAAGAGAACGACTCCTCTGATATGACGTCTCTGGTGAGTCCCTGATTTCAGCGGTTATTTTGCTTCTATATTTGGATCAGTGCTGTAATTCACTGTAATGTGGATGTAACCTGAGCTGGTGTCTGACCTCTATGTGGTGGTTTGGTCGTTTGATAGGTTATACCTGAGCTGGTCGTTGTCTGACCTCTATGTGGTCTCTATATGGCAGTGTAATAGGTTATACCTGAGTGGTGTCTGACCTCTATGTGGTCTCTATATGGTGGTGTTGTAGGTTATACCTGAGCTGGTGTCTGACCTCTATGTGGTCTCTAATTGGGGTGTGTTGTAGGTTATACCTGAGCTGGTGTCTGACCTCTATGGTGGTCTCTATATGGTGGTGCTGTAGGTTATACCTGAGCTGGTGTCTGACTCTATGTGGTCTCTATATGGTGGTGTTGTTAGGTTTATACCTGAGCTGGTTTCCTGGACCTTTATGTTGGTGTCTACTTATGTGTGATGTTGTGTAGGTTATACCTGAGCTAGGTGATCTGACCTCTATGTAGGTTCTTATATGCATGTTGTAGGTTATACCTGAGCTGGTATCTGACCTCTCTGTGGTCTCATATAGCGGTGTAGTAGGTTATACCTGAGCTGGTGTTGGACCTCTATGTGGTGGTGTTGTAGGTTATGTCGCGCTGGGTATAATGTCCAGCGTACATGTGTCCCTGATTGACCCTGTGATAGGAGGTACACTTACTTTCTTGCTGGTGTTTTATTTTAGAAGGTTGGTGAGGTGCCGTGACCAAGGGAAACATGGAGGGGGATATGTATGTGGGCTGGGGGGGTGAATTGTATGTGGGCTGGTGGGGTGGATATTGTATGTGGGCTGTGGGGGTGGATGGATATTGTATGTGGGGGGAGCGGATATTGTATGTGGGCTGGTGGGGGGGAGCGGATATTGTATGTGGGCTGGTGGGGGGAGCGGATATTGTATGTGGGCTGGTGGGGGGAGCGGATATTGTATGTGGGCTGGTGGGGGGAGCGGATATTGTATGTGGGCTGGTGGGGGATATGGATGGAGCTACTTAGCCCTGTGTCTATGATATGTGAGACAGACAGACATGTGACTCACTTGCTATTGTACTACACAATACAGTTCTTTTTTGCACACTGTATTATGTGGTAAAATGGGCGCGTTTATGTCCGAGAGGCCGTTTTTTTGCTGGGGGCGGGGCGATCGGGTTGCTGGGGGCGGGGTTTACATGGGGGGCCCAGGTGCTTCAGCTGTATGGGGCCCTGAAATTTCTGTTGGCGGCCCTGGGTATCTAAGCCTATTCTGTTATACTCTCTGCTGGTGTTGGTTATCTGAGCTTATCCTGTGCTATACTACCTGCTTGACCTGGCGTCTTGCGGTATATAGTGATACTGTATACTGTATGCGCCACTATACACCGGGTGTTTTAGAAGCATGTGCTGGCCAGTGCGTACTTCTATAATGCTGTGTGCCGGCTCCCATAGACTTTCAAATGTCACATTTCTCCCGGCGCGCAGTACACATTGGGAAAATGGCGGGTAATCATGGCTTTCAGTGAGGGCTATGAATTACTGTATTTGCCGGCCGTAGTACAAGCGCATTGCAGCACAATTACGCCCCGAAATATGGCCTGCAAAGATGGCTTGTGAACATATCCTTATAGTGTCTGCTGGACCTGTGTATTTATACTAGCTGGAACAGTCTGCTGAGCTTCTGTATGTGCTATACTGTGTCAGTATATCTAAGGCTATGATACTGTACTGTAAAACAAAAAGGAAGAAAAGACAGGCACTCTGAGATCTTGTCCCCACGGCACAGGATATTTGTCGGTTTTTCAGAAGGTTTGCAGTTTTACAAACTATCTGAAAACTGACAAGCAATGCTCCCCATAGACTCCTATGGAAAATCCATGCAACGGTCTCCACTGCACGGATTTTCCGGTGGAAGGTTTTTGACACCGCCAGCGTTTCGAAAAACATAGAATATATTCATTCTTCCAGCGGAAAATCCGTGCAGTGGGGACTGCTATACTTTTCTATTTAAGCATATACAGATAGTTGACATTCGGTTTACAGGTGGTTTTCATCAGGTCTATGTAGGATTGTATGTACCTGATGAAAAGCTATGAAGTGAGAAACGCGTAGTCCTGTCTTTATGTATTAATAAACTGTACCTTACATATTAACAGTCTACTCTAGCGCCATAATACCCTCTTTTCACATTTACTTTAATTGTGATTTTACTATATTAATTCATGTGTTCTCCTAAAGCGCAGGAGGGCCGGTCCCATTCACTTTTATTATCCCCACCGCGTATACGGCGGAAAGAAGTGACATGTCGCGGCGTTCTGCCAGCTCTATGAGAGCTATGATTACTGCAATTACAGGACGTATTTCAGGGCGTACAGCAGCACATTTACTTGGGGGACATGTATGTCAACTGTGTAGGTCTAATAGTTTCTTTGTTGCCCATAGCAGCCAATCAGAACCCATAGCAGTCAATCAGAGCCTATAGCGACAAATCAGAGCTCATAGCAACCAATCAGAGCCCATAGCAACCAATCAGAGCATTTTTTCAGAGCACTATGTGAAATGAAAGGAGAGCTCTGATTGGTTTCTATGGGCACTGATTGGTCGCTATGGACTCTGGTTGCTATGAGCTCTGGTTGTTATGGGCTTTGATTGGTTGCTATGGACAACAAAGAAAGTCAAAGATCTAGACAGGTTTCATACATGTGGCCCTATGTGTCTGTGTGAGTGTGTATATTTGTGTATAAACGTGTGTGAGTATATGTGAATATCTGAGTGTGTGGGTGCACTGTTTTTGATGCGCCTCTTGATGCATTAAATGCACATTTTATGCACCAAAATATGCATCAAAAAGCAATTACAGTGTTGGATTGTTTTCAATGGGAATATGGGCCAGCATTCATATCGTGACCCATGTATTTACAGAAATGGTTTTCAAATCCGTACTGTGTAAAAAATAAAAAAAAAACACGTACCTTTCAATTATTTCCATGTTTTTCTTACATATTTAGCATGGAAAGCATGACATGAGCCAGAATTCAGATGTGCAATGCAATGAAGGGGGCAGCACTTGGGAGCTCTGAGTATAGCTGAATGTGTGCTCTCAGCTATATTGGGAACTCCTATAGAAATGAATGCTGAGGATAGGCGCAAAAAGTGCCGCCCTCTTCATTCTCATGCACAGTGGG
The DNA here is from genome assembly GCA_025379985.1 of Phyllomedusa bahiana. NCBI lineage: Eukaryota > Metazoa > Chordata > Amphibia > Anura > Hylidae > Phyllomedusa > Phyllomedusa bahiana. Next base: position 62,230 of record JAODAL010004526.1, on the reverse strand, counting down.
CTCACAGCTATGAGTGACCTGTGCAGGGGATTTTACCTCATGATAAAACCCCTCCAAAATTTATTACCATAGGACTGGGAAAACCCTTTAAGGGTATGTTCGCACGGCTTATTTTGGAGCGCATTTTGCAGCGTTTTTTGTGGCGTACTGTGCTTAATACGTGGGGAAATGCGGCCCATAATTACAGTAATCTATAGCTCTCATAGAGAACTATGGATTACGCTTCCTCTCCCCGCTCGTACAATATGATCGTATTGTACGCGCGGGGACATAAGTGCATACTTGCCAACCCTCCCGGTTTTGGTTGTCACTCCCGCTAATGGGGGCCGTGTCCCACCCCCCCGCTTGGGTGGCTTAAGAGATGCCGGAGGTTGTCTGTGTAAAGAGACATCGGGCAGCGTCTCTTGACGCTGCCCTAGAGCCTCTGTCATGTGCCGTTATCCGGTAATGGTCTCCTAGCTTCAGAGGAAGCTGCAAGAGCATTGCGGGGGAAGGGGACGGGGCTTAGCGGGAGCCGCGAGGCTCCGCCCCCTTTCCACGAGCAGCATGTGAAAAACTAGCATGCCAGCAGGACAGTGAGTGCAGGGATGCCTGTGTGTGTGGGGAGGGGGGTGGCTTATTGCCTGTGAGGGGAGGAGTGTGTGTGCAGTGACTGAGTGCATGTGAGGGGAGGGGTGTGAAGTAGATTTTATTATTTTATTGTTATTAGCTATGGGGGCACTGCCTTGCTAATGGGAGCATCTGCCTTGCTAATGGGAGCATCTGCCTGGCTAATGGGAGCATCTGCCTGGCTAATTGGGGCATCTACCTGGCTCATGGGGGAATCTACCTGGATAAAAGGTGCATCTGCCTGGCTCATGGAGGCATCTACCTGGCTCATGGGGGCATCTGCCTGGCTCATGGGGGCATCTGCCTGGCTCATGGGGGCATCCGCCTGGCTAATGGGGGCATCCGCCTGGCTAGTGGGGGCATCTACCTGGTTCATGGGGGCATCTACCTGGCTATTGGGGGCATCTAACTGGCTATTGGAGGCATCTACCTGGCTAAAGGGGGCATCTACCTGGCCAATGAGGACATCTACCTGGATAAAGGGGGCATCTTCCTTGCTATTGGGGGCACTACCTGGCTGTAAGGAGCCTTTACCTGGCTATTGGGGACAATACCTGGCTAATGGAGGCACTGCCTGGCTAATGGAGGCACTACCTGGTTAATGGAGGCACTACCTGGCTATTGGGAGCACTACCTGGCTAATGGAGGCAATTTCTGGCTATTGGGTGACCTACCTGGTTTTTAGAGTCACTACCTGGCTATTGGGGGCACTGCCTGGCTGTAAGGGGCACTATCTGGCTATTGGGGACAACTACCTGGCTAAAACGGGGCAGCAACCTGGCTAGAAGGGGGCATTAACCTGGCTACAGGAGGCTACTACCTGGCTACAGGGGGTCACTACCTGGCTACAGGGTTCAAATAGGGCACCAAGATACCTAACTATTGGGGCACAGTTTGGCAGTATCTCCCAGCTCTCCTGGATGCTGAATAGACCATCCAACAGTCCAGGGAAGCGGGGTGACGCCAAAACCCTAATTTAGCCTTCTTCCAGAGCCATTACACAGTTAGGTGGAGTGGGGTGTGGATTTTCGAAGGGGGCATGGCTAACATGCAAGATGGGTGTGGACATGCACATTTTTGGTGCGGTGTGTTACGCGCACCGCCCCTTAAGATCTCCTGCTTTCTTACTTTCAAAAGTTGGCATGTATGCATAAGTCTGGCGTATTTTCAGTCCGATATCAGACGCAGCCCCGTTCGCATTAGCGCATTGTGCTCCTTCTCGGGGAGCGTGTGGGAAGTGGGGCGCACTGGAATCGTATGAAGCTATAGAGTTATAGCTTCGCTATGGCAATTCTAGGCGCATTACTGCTGGAACAGGTAGAGCCCTTTCAAAGTGATTTAACTGAGCCAGAAATGTCACCTGAGTCGCTGGAATGTACCTGATTTATAACCCACAGTAGAGCAGGTTCATAAATCAGCCGCTTTGTACACTATTATTATGTGCATGAAATTTGGCATTTAAACGCAATTTATGTCATAATGTCGGTTACAGAGTATGGAGCACTTAGGGAGCTTTTTAGTCTTTTCAACTCCAAAAACGATTGGAATAAAAAGTTAATAAAAAAATTGCATCTCTCCCAACATGGTACGAATAGAAACTACACTTCAGCTCAACCATATAGCCCTCACTCCGGTCTGTAGATGGAAAAACAAAAAATCTCATAGAATCGTGCTATAAAGCAAATTAGAAAAAAAAAATTTAAAATAGTAAAACATGGGAAAAATGGCAAACATTTGGTATTTTTTGTATATATTGTTGGACCACAAAAGATTCATATGGATTACAGGATGGGACTGCTCACTATTAGGAAGACGCAGCGGCGTTTAGATGACAGATCGCCGCTGCGTGTGTCAAAAGCGCCGCTCTGGTTTGCTTGAAAAGAATTGCATGTCAATTTTTTGCAAGACGGACCCGAGTGGCGCTTTTGAAACACTCAGCGGTGATCTCTCATGTGAACGCTGCTGCGTGTTCGCCATAGCAAGCAGTGATAAAGTCACTGCTAATTGTTTAGATCCATCTTGGGTTCTGCTCTGTTGGTCCCCAAGACGGATCTACAAAGCGCTTGTAACACGGAGTGAAAACTCCGTGTGAACAAGCCCTAAGTGTAGTTTGCATTTGTACTATTGTTTTTTTCAGCATTTACCATGTGGTGTAAATAAGGGTCTATGTGAACCCCTTCTCGACAATGGACGTATGCATACGCCCTAGCGGGAAGTGACTTCCCGCAAATGGACGGATGCATACGTCCTGGCGATCGCGCGGGCTTGCGGGCAAGCCGCGCACGATCGCGACATGGAATCAGCGGTAAATTACCACTGACTTCATGCCCCATCACCCCCGGCCGGAGTGAGCTCCGGCCGCGGGTGTTTAACGCTTCATTACCGCAGCCTGTCATGGCTGCGATAATGAAAGCGCAGGCAGCAGGAGTGAGCTCCTGCTGCCTTCGATCCGGCGCAGCAAGCGGCTGGGATGCCGCTCACTGGTCTCTTACCGGACTCCCCGGATGCTTTCTGAAAACATCCGGGTAGTCTGGTGATGTCACCATGCCCACAATGCATTGTGGGCATGCTGTCAGTAGTTGCCATGGTGACCTGTGCACAGCAGTAACGCTGTGCAAAGGTCTCCTATTCAAACAGCAATCTAACGATTGCTTTTCCCCAGTGGGGATTTGCTGTTACAAATCCCCACTGGGGGATTCAAAATAAAAATAAAAACTATAAAAAGTAAAAAAAAAGTAAAAAACACAAACTACTGAAAAATAAAATTAAAAAACACTACACGGTTGCGTTTTTCCCCCTTTACAAAACGGATTTAAACTGATCAAAAGGCCCCCAAAATGATCCATAAAAAGGACCCAAAAAAAAAAATACCCATTATTGTTATCGCTCCAGGGACGACCGAGCAAAAATCTGTCCTTTTTTAATAAACGTTTTATGGTGTAAAGCAGTAAAAACATAAAAAAAAACAGTTCGCAGAATGTCGATTTTTGTACTATCTGCAGCAGCTGAAAAAAATGAAAATAAAAAACGACTCCAGAAGCTTTTGATAAAGCCAAAGTTGTACCAATTAAAACTTCATTTCATCCCGCAAAAATAAGGTCCTTACACAGCTCCGTACACAGAAAAATAAAAAAGTTATGGCTCTCAGAAGACAGCGATGCATAAATATTATTTAACACAATAAAAACACTTTTTTTTTTTTTAAAGTGCTTCAAAATAAAAAAAAAACTATATAAATAGGGTATCGTCTTTAATCGTATAGACCCAGAGAGTAAAGCAAAACTGGTCATGGATACTGCACGGTGACGCTGTTAAAAAAAAAAATAAAAAACACTACTAGGATTGCAGATTTTCTTCACCCTGCCTTCCAAAAAACGGATTTAAAACTGATCAAAAAGTCTTGTCCCCCCAAAAATGATACCAATAAAAACGGCATCTCATCCCACAAAAAAACAAGCCCATACACAACTCCGTACAAAGAAAAATAAAAAAGTTATGGCTCTCAGACTATGGTGATGCAAAAACGTGTTTTCCTTTTTGAATGAAAATGTTTTTATTGTGTAAAAGCAGTAAAACATAAAAAAAATAGAAAATTGGGTATCGCTGTAATCGTATCGACCTGCTGAGTAATACTAGTATGTCAGTTATACTGCACGCTGACCACTGTAAAAAATAAAAATAAAAAACACTACCAGGAATGCTGTATTTTGTTCAAAATGCCTCACAAAAACCTTAATAAAAAGTGATCAAAGTGGCATATGCCCCTCATAATAGTACTAATTAAAACGTCAACTAATTCCACAAAAAACAAGCCCATAATCAGCTCCGTATACAGAAAACTGAAAACGTTATGGCTATCAGAACAGGACAACATAAAAACGCAATTTTTTATAGACCTATTTCTATTGTGTAAAAGTAATAAAACATAAAAAACTATATAAAATCGATGTCATTGCAATTGTACTGACCCCCATAGTAAAGATATCCTGTCATTTATACTGCACGGCGAACGCTGTAAAATTGAAGCCCAAAAAACAATGGCGGGATTGCGTTTTCCCCTCATTTTCATGGCCCAATGCAAAAAAACAACACTTTGGAACACCTGTGCACCCAAAATGTACAACACCCCTAGATGAGATCTATGAGGCGTGCTGAATCCAAAATGCAGTGACTTCTGGAAGGTTTCACCAGTTCTGGTACTTTGGGGGCTTTGTAAGTGCGACATGGCCCCACCGAAATCTGCGTTCCAAAAGCCAAATAGCGCTCCCTCCCTTGAACCCCCTGCCATGCGCCCAAACAGCAGTTTACACCCACATGTAGGGTATTGCCGAACTTGGAAGAAATTGCGTAACAAGGTTTTGGGTGCTTTTTTACCAGGATGCCTTGTAAAAATTAAAAATTTTCAGCTAAAATTGCAGATTATTGGAAAAAAACTTTTTTTTCCATTTTCACAGCCTAACGCTAAAAATTTTTGTGACACACCTGTGGGGTCGATATGCTCACTACACCCCTGGATATATTCCTTAAGGGGTGTAGTTTCCAATATGGGGTATTTTTAGGGGAGTTTATTAAGTTTTAGCACCTTAGGGTGTCCGCAAACCTGAAATGGCCCCTAAATAAAATCGTAATGAAAATGAGACCCCAGAGTCCAGTAGGTTGCCTCCTATTCTGGGCTTGTGGTTGAGACAAATAATGAACTATGGTCACATATTGGATATCTCTGAAAACGTCAGAATCTGGGGAATCAATTTAAGTTGCATATCCCTAATCACAAAAATTTAACCGTACTTCTTTGCATTAATGTAATAAGAAATTTCTAAATGCTGGTAAAAAAGGGGTGTGAAATTTTGAACATTTTGTTCACATTCCAACGCCTTTGTTTAATTCCTAAAAATGCAAACACTTAATTTTAAAATAATACATTTACCTAATGCATAATTTTTTATATTTAAAGATGCAGACATTATGTAGATGAGGTCATTTTTTTTTTGAAAGGTTTAAAATTGGTACATTTTTCACGATTTTTTTATACTTTTCACAAATAAACAAGCATTTTTTGGACCAAAATTTCTTACTATCTTAAAGCACAATGTGTCACGAGAAAACAATCTCTGAATCACATGGATAGGTTAAAGTGTCAAAAAGTTATTCTCACATAAAGTGACACATGACAGATTTAAAAAATGGGGCTCTGTCAGAGAGGCCAAAACTGGCTCCGGCGTTAAGGGGTTAATTTACTGAACCTTTACATATGCAGCAATGCAAATTAGATTTCATTATTTAATATTTTTTATATATATAAAATGGCAAAAAGCAGCATTTTGAACGGTAAACATTTTATTATTTTTACACTTTTAAGATAAAACTATGATTTGGTCAGGAGCAAGTAAACTGTGACTAAAATCGGCAAGTGTAAGCGTATGTTCAGATGGCGTATTTTGGCATGTATTTTAGCGTGTATTTTGTACTGAAATACGTGCCAAAATATACTTAAAACCATGAACAAGTATAGAACTCATTGAGTGCAGTGTAAAATCATCAGATAATGATTTTATGCATGCATTTTTACGGCAAGTAGGCACCAATAAGTACTAAAACATACAAGACAGTAATCTGCCTTGGGCAATTGTGCATTGAAATTACACGCTTGCAATTGCTTAATTTCGACAGAGCAAGTGTGTGCATTTACAGCGTGCAGAAGTGCGTGTGAACTTCCCCTAAGTTTGGGGGCGTTTTCAGGTTCAGTGCCTAGGGAAGCTTGAGCTGTAAATATGGCCCTGATTGTAGTCACTTAAACGCCTGCAGAGCCTGTGTACACTGGTATCGACCAATATATGGTCACTGTATGGAGGTAATATACAGTCTGCCGGGAGCCTATGTACACTGCTATCTACCACTATATAATCACTGTATGGCAGTAATATTGGTAGTAGTGTAATGGGTTGGGTTCATGCACAGTTAATTGGTATTTTGCAGCTCTCCTGGAGGCTGAATAGGCTATCAACATCCAAGAAAGCCGGGTGACGCCAAAACCCTAAATTACCTTATTCCAGAGCCGTTACACAGTTAGGTGGCGTTGGCATGTCCTTTTGTGAAGGGCGTATGACTTGATACAAAGAGGGCGTTGTCATATGCACGCCACAGCTTTTGATCTCCCTGATAACCACTTTCAAAAATGACAAGTATGTGTTAAAAGCTAATCATTGTGGTGAGAAAAACCTTTTAATTCTAACTAAAACTGTACTCTGTCTGCCTCTAACAACATAGCAATAATAAATACATACTGTAAAAGGGTAACTAACTAATTCCCTGGAGCCCCATCCTCACAAAACCTCAAAAAATGCTTGGTTACCCTTGCTTGATGAATTTTTATCTCTCTGGGGAAGACATGTCTAGCAATATTGTTGCCTGTTATATGTAATTGTAACTCCTGGCTTTCTATATGAAGTGACACTAGAAAAAACAGTCACTATAAACTACTCGCAAATACTGGGAATTTGTGATAGCAAAGAATAACGATTAGGTGCCACAGCCTATAAGTCATGAACCATCCTTTAAACAACACTTTACAGAATTCTTCCTTACAAAACTTCACGAAACAGGGTGTATTAACTTTAGATAGTGATGTGAATCCTCAGCTTCCAGATATGCCCATATCTGCATTTATAAGCTTGAAACTGGGAGATCATTCATAAAGTAACCTGAAAGTTAGCATGTTACCTGTCAAATTCATATTCACATTCACTTCATAAATCTCCTCTTTCTGTTACTGTTGAGCAAAAGAAAAGATATGTTTAATTTAGATGTACCTTAGTTAAATTCTACCACACAGCAAACAGATGCTGTAATTAGAGATGGGCGAATTGATTTTAACGAAGTGGAATTCGTTTAGAATTTCAGGAAAACTTCGATTCTGCACGAAAAAGAAGTTTGGGGTGATTCGCGGGAATGAAGCTTGTTTTTAATTGATAAAATTGGCGCGAGCACATGGCGTGACACGGGGCAGAGAAGTCTGGGAGGAAGAAAGGAGTACCCTAAATGACATGTGCAGAGATGAAGCCAATCAGAGACTGGCAGGATTCTGTGACGTCACCGCACTATATAAGTCTGGACGCAACGCTGGCTGCTCACATTCCTCTCGATGTGCCGTTCTGCAGCTGCTGCATAGATCTCACACAAAAGAAATTTGTTTTTAACAGTGATTTTTTGGGGGGTGTCACTGCTTTTATCAGAGACTGCTCCTCTTCCGTTGTAATTTTGATTCAGTTTGTGGGGTATTGTAATTCAAGTCCTGTGTGGGTCCAATTCTGCTCCATATACACTTTAATGCCATCTGGTCAGTTCTGGAGCACATTGAATATCCAAGGGTTGTCTAAGCCTGTTTGTGCTTTTGTATTCAGTAAAAGAAACGCCGTTTTTACAAGCCCCATACCAGTTAATTTTTTTGCTGCTGATTTCTGTAGAGCAATTTATATCCAAGGGTTAATTAAGCGTGTTTGTGCTTTTGTAGTCAGTAAACTAAACAGTGTTTTTAAACGCCAAAGGCGAGGAAATTTTTCCTGGTGATTTCTGTAGCGCAATTTATATCCAAGGGTTAATTAAGCGTGTTTGTGTTTTTGTAGTCAGTAAAAGAAACGGCGTTTTTACAAGCGACATACCAGTTAATTTTTTTGCTGCTGATATCTGTAGCACAATTTATATCCAAGGGTTAATTGAGCGTGTTTGTGCTTTTGTAGTCAGTAATATCAACGGTGTTTTTAAACGCCTAAGACGAGCATATTTTGCTGGTGATTTATGTAGCGCAATTTATATACAAGGGTTATTTAAGCGTTTTTGTGCTTTTGTAGTCAGTAAAAGGAATGGCGTTTTTTACAAGCCACATACCAGTACATTTTTTGCTGCTGATTTCTGTAGCAAAATTTATATCCAAGGGTTAATTAAGCGTATTTGTGCTTTTGTAGTCAGTAAAATAAACAGTGTTTTAAACGCCAAAGACGAGGACATTTTTCCTGGTGATTTCTGTAGTGCAATTTATATCTGAGGGTTAATTAAGCGTGTTTGTGCTTTTGTAGTCAGTAAAAGAAACGGCGTTTTAACAAGCCACATACCAGTTAATTTTTTGCTGCTGATTTCTTTAGCGCAATTTATATCCAAGGGTTAATTAACCGTGTTTGTGCTTTTGTAGTCCGTAAAATACACAGCATTTTTGAACAAACAGTATGTCTGACAGAGAGGTGGCAGGCTCTTCACATGCGAGTGGCAGTGGCACAAACATTCCTGGAGCAGGCACAGGTCACAGCACAGTAAGGGGACGTCGCAGCAGGGGTCACTCGGTGAGGCCAGAACTGTCGGTGTCATCTAGCGACCGTGTGTTGACCAGCAACCCAAGGGTTCTTGATTGATTGACTAGGTCATCCACTTCCTCCCAGATGACATCTGACAACCCCAGCCAAGAGTCGGTGGGAAAGTCAGACACAACCCTTAGTTGGCATGGCCCGGGAGCGGGTCAGCGGCCCTCACCTGTCCTCAACCCGCATCTTTCCCTTCCGGTTCCCTCAGTCAGAGAGTTACTATGTGGTCTGGGCTCAGCACCACTATACAGCGAGGATGAACAATTTGAGGACAGTCAGTAGCTACTTGGCAGCGAAGATGTGGGGCCGACATCCCCTGCTTCTTGCAGTAGGCGGCACAGTATGGATGTGGAGAGTGGCATGGGAGGTCATGTTGTGAGGGGTCATCCTCTGCATACCAAGACCTTTGAGGAGGACAGCAGAGAAGATCCAACAATAATCGATGATAATGTAGCCGACCGCACTTGGGAGCCGGGTGAAGCAAGGGCTTCATCATTGTCAAGAGAAGAGGGCGTCAGCTTGCGCCTCAGGCAGCGGTGCAGCCAGCAAGTGAGTAGTGTGGCCGTGAGTCAGCAGGGTAGCAGCAGTGTGAGGTCGGGAGCCAAGCGGCCACGGGGTAGAAAACACAGACACTGCTTTGAACCTGCATTGAAATGGCTTTTTTTTAACCAGTTTTTGGCCAGCACACCTCGCACCTGAGGTGAAATTGTACCTTTTATTTTTGTTTTTCCCCCTCCACCACCATCAAGCGTTCCTCAGCTGCCCATGTCTCTCAGAGTCATTATCAAGGATCAGCCTCCGCTTCAGCCTCCACCGTCGCCCGAGTACCACCAGCACCACCAGAGACCCATCCTACCCCTTCTTCTTCCTCCAGTTTGACGACCTGCACGTCGTACAGCGGCCAGTCTAGCAGCCAACCTTCTGTCTACCAGGTTTGAGAGCAGAAGAAACACTTTAACCCAAACCATCCCAAAGCCAAAAGCCTGAATGTCGGCATTGCTAGGCTTTTGGCCTTGGAAATGTTGCCTTTCCGTCTGGTGGACACAGATGGGTTCCGCCATGTCCAGATGCCAGATGCCGAGCAGGCATTTCTTTGCCAGAAAAGCCGTCCATGCCCTGGCCAGCCACGTGTCATCTAAAATTTCAAGCGCGTTGTCTGCATCTGTATCCGGCAAAGTCCATCTGACCACCGACACATGGACTAGTAAGCACGGCCAAGGCCGCTATAGCTCTGTGACAGCTCACTGGGTGAGCTGGGTGGATGTCTCTCGGGGTGACGGGGGCTCTAAGGCTCGGCGCACGCTCTTCAAAACCGCAGGGATGGTGCAGGGCTCTTTCTCCCAAGGTCCTCTGGTGGCATCACGTGCCCATAGAAACCAGGCCGTGTTGAAATTAATCTGTCTTGGAGACCGTCAACACACAGGTCAGGAGCTGTGGACGGCTCTTCGCAACGAGACGGAGCGCTGGCTGGGTGACAAGAACCTTGTGCCATGCAAGGTGGTGTGCGATAACGGTCGAAATCTGCTGGCCGCCCTTAAGATCGGTAGGCTGGAGCACATCCATTGCCTGGCACACGTCATGAACCTCGTCGTCCAGAAATTTCTAAAGCGCTACCCGGGTTTGGATTGCCTGCTGAGGACGGCTCGAGGTCTGAGCTCACACTTCCGCCATTCGCACCCTGCTTCGTCCCGCCTGGCTGCATTGCAGCGTCAGCTCGGCCTCCCCGTCAACCGTCTCATTGTTGATGTGGCAACACGCTGGAGGCATGTGAAAGAGCTCTGCACCATCCTTGCCAGTTTTGAAGAAGCCACCAAAATGGTCAGTGCGGACAATGCCCTTGTCAGCATGAGCATTGTGGTGATCTTAGTTCTGGAACGATCGTTGGACACTCTGAAACATTAGGTCCCATCAGCGGCAGAGGAGGAGACGGACACAGATGCGGACACAGAGCCTTTCTCTCCGTCGAATCCACAAGGCCCGACAGTTTCTCAATTTTATTGGTCTTCATTAGGCAGTGGTTCGGGGTCCAGGGCTAGTGCAAGGCGACGCCTCAGCTCTCAGGGTGCATCATCTGAGGCAAGTCAGGGCTGTGTTGAAGCTGTGCCGGAGGAAGCAGAGGAGGAGGAGGATGAGGTATTCCTGGACACCGCCGTTACCGATGTCCCTGCCTTGGAAAGAGGTTGGTATGGATTTGAGGAGCAGGAGGAAGATGAGGAAGATTAATTTGCTAGTGCCCCTTGACCCAGAGGCTTTGGAAATCAAGGCTCCATCTCTCACATGAGTGCTTGGATGCTCCATTTCCCCCAAAAAATGATCCTAGCATTAATGCCATCAAAATGAACAACATTACTGGGTGGCCCCACCCTCTCGCGATCCCCGGAAACAAAGCAAAACTCAGCACTTTCTTTCCACCCACCCAAATAGAGAGTAAAATACAGGAATTGGAGACCATGCTGATTGATCAACTGGAGACATCTGTTGTGTCTGCTTCACGTTCTTCAAATGTCACGGTGGACCAACGTCAGCAACATGATAGCAGTAGAGTGCCAAGTAGCCGTAGCGGCAGCAGCAGTCATTGTGGCAGAAGCCTAATGGGTGACCTCTGGCAATCTTTATTTACCACCTCACCAACGCATGTAATGCAGGGCACACATACAACACACGGAGACCGGCTTAAGATCATGGTGCACAACTATCTGCGTCTCAACACCGATGTTTTTGGATACGTTCCGGACCAAATCGACTTCTGGGTATCCAAAATGGATGAATGGCCCGAGCTCGCTTGCCACGCCATAGAGGTGTTGTCCTGCCCAGCAGCCAGCGTCATATCTGAGCGGACCTTCAGCACAGCTGGAGGAGTCATTACAGACAAACACATCTGGCTTTCCACAGATAAGTGGATTGTTTGACTTTCTTCAAGATGAATCAGGCATGGGTCTCTGATGATGTTGTGGCCCCAATTGCCGAGGTCACCGATTAGTTGCCAGTCTACTTCACATTCCTCTTCCAAAAGAAATGATCTTCTTGAAAACTTTTTTTTTTAAATTATAATTTCTTACTGCAATTTTTATCCTCAGTTCCCAAAAGTTCATTTTGCTGGTTTTGCGGTGAGGAGACTGTAAAAGACACCAATTGTACAAGGTTTCATGAAAAAAAACGTACTCCATATACTCACTTCATATTTTGAATTATTCGCATAGTCAAAGGTTTGGGGGTCATTGAGCTTAGAGATACAGCAATAATCATGGTCCTTTCGAACAGAAATGTTGTTTCTAAGTAGCATTTCTCCCTCACAATTTTTAACAGTGGCTGAGAAGTTATTTTTATAATTTTTTGGGGTCATGCTGCTGTGAAATGCAGCTATACTACAGGTCCTATTATAAAAAATGTAGTTTCTAACAGACATTTGTTCTTCACAATTGTCAACAGTGGCTCACGGGTCATGTTTTGAATTGTTGGGGCATGTTGCTGTGAAATGCAGCTATAATACAGGTCCTATTATAAAAAATGTGGTTTCTAACAGACATTTGTTCTTCACAATTGTCAACAGTGGCTCAAGGGTCATGTTTTTAATTTTCGGGGCATGTTGCTGTGAAATGCAGCTATACTGCAGGTCCTATTATAAAAAATGCGGTTTCTAACAGACATTTGTTCTTCACAATTGTCAAGAGAGGCTCAAGGGACATGTTTTGAAATTTATAGGGCATGGTTCTGTCAAAAACAGGAATAGGTAGGACACTGTTAAAGGACACATATTGCAAAATGACTTGTTTTTGCAAGATCTTTAACATAGCTAGCAATCCCTGTAGTGAGACCACCCGTGCAATACAATTAAAAAAAAAGAGAAATAAAGACGTGTGGGATTCCATCCTATTTTAAAAATGTGTTTTCTAGAATTAAACTACTAAAAAACTTGCATGTACAAAATAGCTGGTATAAATATTCCTCTGAATTGTACAAGGTAGGTACAGGAAGACTTGACCAGATGAAGAAAGAACAGAGACAATTTCTTCCAGCACGTTGAGTAAAATGAGAAAAAAAAAGCCAAGAAAAAGGGCACTTGAGTGGAACAGGAGCGTCAAACACCAGCATTTCCAAGTGAAGCTCAATTGTTCCGCACTCATACGGAGGGGCCAGCACTACCCAGGTCTTGACTGTGTACTGAGGAAGGCTGAAGGCCTTACCTCACACTTCCGCACTCTGCTTCAGCACGACTGTTTTCGTTGCTGTGTCATAAGGGCATTTTTACCGTGTTAATAGATGACGGACGCCAGCCTGGGCTCTCACTGCACCCACTGTAACTCCGGCCCTGGCAGCTGAACCTGTGTGTTAATATATGACAGACGCTAGCCTGGGTTCTCACTGCACCCTCAGGCCAGGTAGAGTCAATGTCCAGTTCAACTAAAAGGGTGGATCAAAGATTCCCTTTTCCGGCACTTTTCTAAATCTGGGGTCATGCAGGTTTGGGGCTCATGCTGTGGCCCAGGACAGGTATAGTCAATGTCCAGTTCAACTAAAATGGTGGTTGAAAGACTCCTTTTTCCGGCACTTTTAAATCTGGGGTCATGCAGGTTTGGGGCTCATGACTCTTGTTGCCTAATTGTCTTGCCTAAGATGTAGCACGTATCCATTTTACTGTTGTGGATGTTAATTCCAGCTTCTCCTCCCCTGTTTGGGTGCAAGAATGAAGGTGTTGTTCCTCTCCCATAGACTTTAATGGTCATCGGCGATTATCTATTATCGGCTATTGGCATGATAATTGACGATATTGACTATCAATCCGATGACGATAGTTAACGCAATCGCTCATCACTACTCGCTACTCATGGCGCCAGCAGTCATTCAACGAGGCAATTGCAAAGAGACAACAGTATGCGTCCAACTATCCTAAGGTGCAGAAGCTGACCATGCTTCTGTCCAAGTTGTTGGTACTGCAGTCCCTCCCTTTCCAAATGGTGGACTCTCCACCGTTCAGAATTAATGGCTTGTGCTGAGCCGAGGTGGAGAGTTCCAAGCCATAATTTCTTTTCCAAAAAGGCAGTACCAGCCCTTCACAAATATGTAGAACAGAAGGTGGGCCAGTCCTTGAGCTTATCAGTTTGTTACAAGATGCACAGCAGCGTGGACGTGTGGAGCTGTAACTACGGTCAGGGCCAGTACATGTCCTTTACGGCCTACTGGGTGAATGTGCTTCCTGCCCAGCCACATCAACAACTTGGACAGGAGACGCCGCTTTCTCCTCCATGTTGTCAAACTGCGGCTCCAGCGCCAATGTCCGCCTCCTCCTCCACCACCAACACCACCATCTCAGCCTCCACAAGTACTGCTCCATCATATCACATGTGTATGGCACAGCGGTGTCACGCAGCTCTACACTTGGCTTGCCTCGGCGAAGGAAGTCACAAAGGGGAGGAACTGCTCCACGTCATGCAGCAAGAAGTCGATGTGTGGCTTTCTCTGCGCCAACTGCAAATTGGAACCATGGTGACGGACAATGGGAGGAAAATGTAGTCCGTGCTGCACCAAGGAGGGATGGTCCATGCGCCATGCATGGCGCACGTGTTCAATCTGGTTGTGAAAAGGTTCCTGAAGTCTTCCACCGATCTTCAGAACATTCTGAAAATGGCCAGAAAACTGTGCATGCACTTCATCCATTCCTACAGAGCCAGGCACACCCTCCTCGAGTTGTAGTGGCAGAACGGCCTCCCCCAACACACGCTAATATGCGATGTTTCCACTCGTTGGAATTCCAGCCTGCACATGTTGAACCGACTGTATGAACAGAGAAGAGCCATTAACGATTTTTTGATGATCCAAGCGGACAGAAGTACTCCCCTGTGTAACTTTGATGTCAGCCAGTGGCAGCTCATGCATGACACCTGCCGTTTGCTGAGGCCATTTGAGGAGGTGACGTTATTTGTCAGTCGCCAGGACTACGGGATGAATAACGTCATTCCACTGCTTCTTGTTCTGGACAGATGCTGAAAAATCTGTCTGGGCAGGGAACTGGAGATGTGGCGACTACATCTCGCGGCCACATGATTCCGGTGGGGACTGAACTGGAGGAGGAGGAGGAGGACTTTGGAGCACAAGCATTGTCTGGTGAAATGAGTGATTTTTCTACCCAGGTGATAGGAGAGGAGGAGCAGGAGCAGCTGGAGGAGGTAGATGGAGATGAGGAAGATGAAGCAGATGACCCCCAAGCACCGTGGCAGTATACAGTGGAGAAGGAGGCAGGGAGTCCCTCAGAGTCACTTGCACACATGGCCCGCAGCATGCTGATTTGCCTGGCTAGTGACAGACGAATAGTCACCATCCGGCAGAGGGATGACTTCTGGCTCTCCACCCTCTTGGACCCTCACTACCGGTCCAAACTGGGAGCATTTTTCCAGCTGTTGAGAGGGGGGACAAACTCAAGTACTAAAGAGAAATCCTACATAGTCAGTTTGCTAACGTTCCGAAACTATTTTTGGCCAAGGCAATTCTATCTCCATCAGATTCATCATTAATACCTAAAAAAGTTCCAACGCAGTTTATTATGAATTATAAACGTGGTATTTTGAATCCAGTTTCTGTGTGACACCAATTTGTTGAAATGCAGCGTATGGAACTTGAACTGAAGGAGACCCTAACTACAGGGAATGTTTTAGGTGCTTATTTTGCATTCGGTGCCATTAGTGATGGAATTTAGTGGAATGGTGAAGCAAAAGCAAATGCTGCAAAACTGGCTTTGGATTAGCTTCTTCAGTATGAAGAATGTGAATCGTATGTCCAACTTACAGAAAGTAAAAACCGCCTCCAGGACTATGAAATAAATAATAATGATCTTTAGAGCCTATAGAGAAAGTGTTTCCTTGAGCCTCGTGTGTCATATCTGTGTACCGTACCTCTTGCCTCCGTCCCTTGTCCACGGTCCTTTGCGACTCTCCTGACCTTACGCTTGTCTCCGACTCCGAGTTTGCCTTACGATTTTGTACCTCGCTACACCTTGGCTGCCACCGCAAGCAAGTCACGTCAGGGGTAGCGACCTGGTAGACTCCCGCCACAGCAAGTCCATCCCGCTTTGCGGCGGGCTCTGGTGAAAACCGGGACCTACTTAGATTCTGCTCCCTGGCGGGGCTATTGCCATCGTCCACTTACTGAGCTGAGACCTGTGCTGGCTCCAGTAAGCTACTACTGTGTTCTTTGACGCTATCGTAGGATCTTAGCCCTCAGCTTGTTTTTTTCCAACTGGCGCTGCCATGATTTTATCAGGCTGCATTCCCGCTTCAGTTTTTTGGTCAGTTTTGCACCAATAAGTGCCCAGGAAATTTTAGAGTGAAGCGATTTTAAGAGCGGCGGCAGTCATGTGCGTGTCATACTAAAACACAGCATTGTATAAAGATCAGACCAAGCTCTCTCTGCATATTTAAGCATGGCACAATATTCTACAGCACCCTACAGGCTCTCTGCAGCCAGGAAATAGCTATTTTATAACGCGATTCGTCCCAAATTAATTCAGGACGAATCTCTAGTCATCATAATTCAATACCTTATCTTTCAAAAAAATAGTTTGAGGAGAATGAGCTTATATTGTTTCACATATTTCTAGGCCTATGATATAGGTCTGTAATTGTAGTTCTTACTTAGTAGGTTTAGTAGGTATAGAGTTTTAAAGCAAATGGCAGCTACAAAGAAGCAGAAATAACTTTTTGTCCTCTGAAAAGTTTTCCAGCAGGGTTACTCTATGAACCGCTTGACCAAATACTGATGCAATACCTACTGAAGGGCGAGGGCACCAGGAAAGATGCTATCACAGAATCTTAGACACAACTCATAAACTCAGAAGGGGTGAGAGTATGTCTACACAGCAAGAATTTATAGTCAGTTTTCAATGTGGTTTTTGGGTTTGGAAACCATGAAAAACCATCCCATAGATCTCAATAAAAAATCTGAGCTGTAGTCTACACAGCTCAGATTCTCTGAGGTTGGATTTCAAAACTGACGTTTTTGCAAAAAAATGTACATTCTTCCACTGTATTTCACTCAGAAAATGGCTGATTATTGTACTATTCAATTCAATGGAATGGCCAAATCAAGAAAATGTAAAAAAAAGAACCACAAATAAATGAAAACCGAGTGTAAAAAATTGTTCAAATACTGGTTAGATTCTAATTTAGCATCTGTCCAGTATTTGTACGTTGCCATTTGGACGCAGCCTAAGGTTTCTTATTAGGGATAGGTGCCATATCAGTTTGTAAAGACTTATTGCCTTGAATGCTCTAATAAAATTTAAATATTCTAAAAGGCTCATGGTAAAAAAGCCGAGACTCTGAATAACTCTATACCACATGTAGCATTCCTCAAGTCACATCTGATTCACTAAGTCTTACAATATGAAAGAGATTCATACAGTCTTCCAGTTTGTTCATCTGCAGACAGCTGTTTCGGGGTATTTCTCCTCATCAGTGCAGAACAGAACACTCTTTGCCCAGGAAGAAGGCAGTAAGCATAGCTCAAAATGGGTAAGGTTTTTAATTAGGGAGAGGCACCATGTCAATGGGTGGAGACTTACTGCCTTGATAGATTAGATGCCACAGTTGCACTGACTACAACATCTAAGTGGTTAAAAGTCCAGGATTGGCATAATCTCTGGTATAATTAAGAGCTGGCATGTCATGTATGGAGTGGACATATTAGCCCACTTCACACATGCTTGATGCTGCCATGATGTATGTAAAAAAAACAAAAAAACAAAAATGAAAAAGGTAAACATTATTATTATTATAAACATAATTAGCTTTGACATGTCCATAACAACCTGAGTTCTACAGTTATCATGTTATTTAACATGTTGCGGACAGTGCTAAAATATAGATAATTAACAAAATAACATCAATTCTACAATTTGCAAAAATGTTTAAAATGCGAAAAATTACTTTGCTGCTTTTAACACTCAATCCTACTACTTTCCTAAAAAAAAAGTTTAAAAATGATGCCCACATAAAATAGAGACGTAGTAAATGTTATTTATTATCTATCTTGTGTGAAATTACTATCTGCCTTTACAATATACCAATAGCCATGTTTTCAAAAGACTTTATTGAAAAGCAGGACAAAACATACAGAAAATGCAGACTGTCCATGAAAACGCTTCTATAGTGGAGTGAATTTTTGGGGTTGTAGATGACCGTGGTTATAAATATGAGGAGCAACAAAGTTCAAACAAACGGGTGATTGGGAACAATGGAAGCCTAGGAGCAGGACACTGGATAAATGGAGGCCAACAGGGACTTGGACTATAGGTACTAGCAGATTTGTAGTAGAAGACAAGCAGGGGACCAGACAAGACCGGGATCAAAAGCAGGACTTGTTTTGGAATGCAGACACCAGGACAGGAAACCAGACAAACAGAGATTAGAGGTACCAGTGGATTTGAAATAGAAAGCTTTCAGGGCCCCAGACAAGGCAGGGAGCACCAGCAGGACTTGGATCAGCAGAAGTACAGGAACTAGGAACACAAAATCAGGATCAGGAACATGGAGGGCTTGAGACACAGTGCAATGACCCAAGTGCATAGAGGTTCCATACATTCTTAAGTACTCATTTAGCACATCACATGATAAGGTCACATGCACAGAGCCCTGTGTTTTGAAAATGCTACAATGACATAGCCATGAATGACAGATATAGATTAGATACAAGTTCCATTATTACAAAACATATTATAATATTATTATTACAAAAGGCATCTTAAAGGGGTTTTCTCAGTACAAAGATCATAACTGTAATGATGTGGACAGTAAAAATTAAAGCACTTTTGAAATTGGTTTGTATTACCTAAATCATTTAGTATAGCAGCTATTAGCTAATCTGTGAGAGCTAAATCTGAAGCCTGGGGTGGGCCACGCCCAATTTGCTGTGATTGTCTGCCTCATATTTAGTTCAGCCTGGTAGACTCCCCCCCGTGGGGATCCCCCTCTTGATTGTTTGGGCGCCTTACTCGTTTCCCCCTGAGCTGTGTAAAATAAAACAAAAGGGGCTTTTGTGCTGTTTTTCTTGTCTATGTCCCTCATTTTATTCACTTTTCTGACTTGTAATAAAGGTTTCCCTAGCTCTCTATGCTCAGTTGATCACAAGGGCATTTTGGAAAGGGGTGAAAACCCACACCCCTCTTTTGGGTTTGTAACAAATCCTAAATTTGCTTTTGACCCACCGAGTCTTGAAAAGAAATAGATTTTGGCAAAAAGGCAAAACAAAAACTCTACAAGCCTTCGTTCGGTGCTCTCCTTAAGGAGAGATCTTCCCTTCCTATGCTCATGTCGAAGCAGTCTGGGACTTATTGTGCTCTCACCTTGTGCAGTTACTTCCTCCACTATAAACCGCTCACAGTATCAGCCTCATGTATGAAAATTGTCTAGGTCTAAGACTTTCTTTGTTGCCCATAGAAACCATTCAGAGCTCCTCTTTATTTCATATAGTGCTCTAAAAAAATAAAGGGGGATTTCTCTTTGGGGTTTCCCTAGGGGCAAAAAAGAAACCCTTAAATAGCAATTTTCATACATGTATCCCTATATCTCACCTCAAAAAATGTCTGGCAACCATAGTTTCACCATATTTGTCAGTAGCAACTTGTTCAGGAAATTCCTTACTGTTTTACATTTTAAATCTAAAGGTATGTATCAACGACTTGATCATTTAGTCGTACTTTTATTGGCTTGTTAGTCTGTTCTAAATGAATTTTCCCACATGGGCATGTGTGAAAGCCTCTTATTTTTATTTCATAGTCTTGGATGGGATGAAAAATAACAAAGTCTTTTATTATAGCATTACAACTCTGGCAAGTCATGCAGGGATGCGCAGGTTCCAAAACCTCTTTACTAAGGGGTTTGATGTTCAATATCTGAATGGACCAAAACATCTCCAATAGATCGATCACATTTGAAATTAAAACATGGATTTTCACTAAAGATTTTTCATGTTTGGAACCCAATGCGTAAACACATTCCAATCCGATAGTCGTTTTTTTAGTATTTTGGGAAGTTTATCATCTGTCCTAATAAAATTTTATTTTTCCTTTTTGTTTTTTTTTTGAAAGGGACATAGTCTGTTCTCTACTTCTACCCATCGCATCATAACCTATTGTTAAGTGCTCTTGCCTATTGTAGTCATGTATAACAAATGTTTCTACCAATTGTTTGTCGTCGTAGCAGATTCTCCTAGTTTTGACAAACTGACCCTTTGGTATCCTTGTGAATACCTGGGGAGCATGGTTTCTGTGTACCAAATGAATTCTCTCTACAGTTTTTGAAAACAAAGTAGTGTTCAATTGTGTTTTATCTTGATTATTTCTTATTTCCACATCAAGAAACTGTTTTATCCTGGCTTCTAGAAAAAGTACTGTTTTTTTCAGATTAAAAGACGATCTTTTTTCACCCAAATTTTTAAGGACGAGCTACAAGGAGCCATTTTAAAGGTTTAAAAACCCCAGCTGGGTTCCAGCACTCGTTTTACACCCCCTTCTCCTCCTTTTAACAGCAGGGATGGAGCCGACTCAGTCCCTGCTACTAATACTTTAGATGAAACGGTGATCATGGCCATGGCATCTAGCTGAATGAGTACCCTCCGATTACCCCCCCACAATGTAATTACAGGAGGGAGATTGGTTGTCATGGCAGCAGTAAGCCTCATGTACATCTATTACACCTTCCCATAGGCAGTATGTAATAAGTGAAAATCCTATATATGGCAAAACAACAGTACTGCTGTACATAAGACAAAGGATTATGCCCCCTAGTGGTCAATAACTGTAGAGGGACTAAGTATTAAAATAAAAAAAAAAAGAGTTAAAAAAATAATTATTAAAAGTGTAAATTACTCCCTTTGCCATTTCACAAATAAAAAAAAGTTACACATAATTGGTATAGTCACATCTGTAAAAGTCCAATCTATTAAAATATAATATCTTTTATCCTGTATGCTGTACACCATAGAATAAAAAAAATTCCAAACTCCCAAAATGTGTTTTTTTTTGGTAATTTAATATCCCCAAAAAATTGGAAGAAAAAGTGATCAAAAAGTTGCATCTATCCCAAAATGGTTCCAATAACAACTATTCTTCAGCCCTCACTTTTTGCTTCAATTTTCTTTTCCTATTTTCCTCCTCTAAAACCTAGGTGCATCTTATGGTCCAGTGCATCTTATAGTCCGAAAAATACAGTAATTAATGGATGACAGCTATTCATGTGAATATGAAAGGCCAATAGGTCTGCCTCTGACCTCACCACAGAACAAACCCGTTGTCCACATTACGTAGCCAGTTTAAGATATTCTGAGCATAACTTGAATGAAGTATAAACATTTTTTGAACAACATAATGTAAAGATTAGCAAAACTTGGAGCTACAGGGGACCCCATTGAAGTCCCCTACAGTTACAAGTAATAGCAATCACCAAACCAGAATAACTCCGTGTAAGTATCAAGTTTAACAGCATCATCAAGACCACAATATATATATTTGATAATTCAGGATTGGTTGACAAAGTTTTTCTCACTGCTTGATATCCTACTTTATGTCATATATTAGTGGCTTTTATCATCAAACATCCCAAACCATGTCACTTCTGTACAATCAACAGTCTGAATTATGGACAAGAATTGCTTAGTATCTGTAAAACAATTTGGCTTTTTTTTTTTACCATCCTCTAGAAAAAGCTATTGATGTAAATTGTGTCACGGTTCAAGCTACGGTCCCCTGCCATGGACCGCCAGCGTGTTGTGCCTGCGAGTGGCTTCTTGTACTTACTCACTAGCACTCGCTCCTGCCTCCTGGGGTCCTGTTTGCGCACTGTGCCTACTAGGGCGTGCGCGCGGTAGCTTCCTGTCATTTATTGGTTTCCTGTCCTGTGTACTTTCCTCTTGACCTATGACCCCTGACTATAAGAGGAAGTTTTTGCTTTCTTAAGGAACTTCCTCCCTTCACTCTGGGTCAGTTCGTTGGTGTTCATCCCTTGAGCTAGACCTCTGTTGCTGAGCTCCTGCTGAGTTAACCCCCTGGTTTCCAGTGTGTCTGCTGAAGCTTCTGTTGAACTTCTGCATGAACCCTGCGCTGTCTAGTGCACCTGTTTCTCTGCTAGTTCCTGACATATGTCCTATCTCCACTACCTGCTGAGCTCCTGTCGCTGCACCAGTCAGCTAATACCTGCTGATACCTGGCTTCCTGCCTAGTCTGTCCCCACCCTGGTACTGTGTCACCCATTTAACGGCTACAGCCGTTTATTCGTCACCTGTATCCTGCACTTCGGCTACCCACCGCGTGTATTACCATCTGCGCCCGCGGTGGGCCCAGAGGATCTGCCATACCCGGACGTTTCTAGCCATCCTGGTTGGAAAATGTGACAGTACGAACTGACCATAAAATATGGACCCCGTCGGAGTGACTCTACCTGACCTAGTAGCTGTAATTAACTGTCATGGCACGCACCTGGAGCAACTCTTCCAGAAACTACAGACAATTACCGCACGTCTGGATGAAGTTGCATCTTCACTGGCACCTACGCCAGCTCCGTCACCTGCTGTGGTTCCGCCTCCTGCTGCCATGTCCAGTCCCAGCCTGCACCTGCCTTTGTTCTGGGTCAGTCCACTGCAGTCCTGTGCAGTGTTTGTTGCAGAGTTGCTGTGTCCATCTCTCAGCTCATGCCAGCCTCTCTGGATTTAACTCCTAGTTGCTAGTTCAATTCCTGTGGCCCACCAGAGCTCCTGACCATATTTCTGTCATCTTCTGCTGTCCTGTATCTGCTGTCCTGTATCTGCTGTCCTGTTTCTGCTGTCCTGTTTCTGCTGTGTTACCGGTCCTGTTCCTGCCGTGGCCTGATGTTGTGTACGTCGTATCCAGCTACCTATATTCCTGTCTACCACTGCCTGTTTTCCTCTCCTGCACCTCGGTTGTCACCGCAGGTAGCCACGTCAGGGGTAGCGACCTGGGGGTCCCCGCAGCTAAGTCCGTCCCGCTTTGCGGCGGGCTCCGGTGAATGCCAGGCGCCCCTTAGACTCCGCTCCCTGGCGTGGTTCTCCATATACCATCTCGCCTGCGGTAACCACAGTGGATCCACACCCGGATGTCAACGATCGGCGCCTCGGCATACGTTGTTGTCGCTGGATCCATTACAGAATGGACTGACCATGGATCCCGCCGTGGTGACCTCGCCTACGTTTTCTGCTGTTACCGGCTGTCATGTCTGTCTCTGTCTGTCCCGTTGCCTAGCTCATGGTCCCGCCCAGAGCCTTCTGTTGCCTAGCTCATGGTCCCGCCCAGAGAGTCCGTTGCCTAGCTCATGGTCCCGCCCAGAGCTTTCATTGCCTAGCTCATAGTCCCGCCTAGAGCGTCTGTTGCCTAGCTCATTTTCCCACCCAGAGCATCCATTGCCTAGCTCATGGTCCCGCCCAGAACGTTTGTTGCCTAGCTCATGGTCCCGTCCAGAGCATCCGTTGCCTAGCTCATGGTCCCGCCCAGAGCGTTCGTTGCCTAGCTCATGATCCCGTCCAGAGCATCCGTTGCCTAGCTCATGGTACTGCCCAGAGCATCTGTTGCCTATCTCAATGTCCCGCTCACAGCGTCCGTACCCGTTTTGTTGCTTTCCCGCCCTGAGTCCCCTCCCTTTCTTGCCTGGTGCCCCGTTTGTTTTCTCCCCTGCACCTCCTTATTAGGTGTTCCTTATACTGGCTATCATACAGCCTGTACCAGGTTTTGGGGTTGCCCCCATAGAAGTTGCAGGTCCCTGACCTACGTGGAACGCCATTCTGTGATTTGGAGGGATAGGAGGGGGCTGTGAGGGGGGGGGGTACTGTCACGGTTCACGCCATGGACCGCCAGCGTGTCGTGCCTTCCTTGTCTTGCCTGTTTCCTTGCTTGCTGCGAGTGGCTCCTTGTACTTACTCACTAGTACTCGCTCCTGCCTCCTGGGGTCCGGTGTGCGCACTGTGCCTACTAGGGCGAGCACGCGGTAGCTTCCTGTCCTTTATTGGTTTCCTGTCCTGTGTACCTTCCCCTTGACCTATGACCCCTGACTATAAGAGGAAGTTTCTGCCTTCTTAAAGAACTTCCTCCCTGCACTCTGGGTCAGTTGTTTGGTGTTCATCCCTTGAACTAGACCTCTGTTGTTGAGCTCCTGCTGAGTTAACCCCCTGGTTTCCAGTGTGTCTGCTGGCTCCTGACGTATGTCATATCTACACTACCTGCTGAACTCCTGTCGCTGCACCAGTCAGCTAATACCTGCTGATACCTGGCTTTCTGCCCAGTCTGTCCCCACCCTGGGACTGTGTCACCCGTTTAACGGCTACATCATCCGTTTATCCGTCACCTGTGTCCTGCACTTCGGCTACCCACCGTGTGTATTACTATCTGCGCCCGCGGTGGGCCCAGAGGATCCGCCATACCCGGACATTTCTTGCCATCCTGGTTGGAAAACGTGCCAAATTACTAGTGGCTTTAATAAAGAACATACTCCCGAGACTATAAACTTACAGGGAGGTGATTCCAAAGTGTGAATCTTTGGAACTAGAGTATTGGCATCCTAGGATTCTTAACCAACAATTAGTCTCTAATATTCTTTGATATAAGACCAATGGAGTATGTTTCCTAAAATAACAGAATCCAGCTAATGATAAATGAGAATTTCAACTTAAAATGCTTTTTATAATGATGTTATATTAGTTTTTGTCTTTCAGTCATGGCTATGCTATTGTAGCATTTTCATAACAAAGGGCTCTGTGCATGTGACCTATCATGTGATATCCTAAATCGGTACTTAAGAAGGTATGGAATCTCTACCACGCATGCAGCAGAAAGGAAGCAGAGGCTTCCAAAATATTGGTGCTGGGTTCAACATTCGACGTGCTGACAGCTCTGCATGATCTTTATCTACACTTTCATAAAAGTAATGCATGTTAATTGAAGATGTACTATATGGACTGACACAACAGGTTCTAATGTTTCTAACAATGTCATTTGTTCACTGCATTTATAAAAAATATATGTATCTTTGGATGGACAAAAAAGTTTTAAATAGAAATAAGTTTTCAATAACTAGCCTTCCTGTTATTTTTGACTACCTGCTTTACCAGCAAAAAAGTTCAAATTCTGAAAATGGCAATTTTTTTTTTTTAAAGGCTTGCATAATTTCAGTATTTCTTTTAGAAATAGACACAAAAATTAGGGAAAAATATTAAATTTAGGGATGAGCGAATTGAATCTGACGAAGTGGAACTCATTTCGAAGTTCAGGAAAAATTCAATTCTAAACGAAGCCGAATTGGCTGCGAGCACATGGTGTGACAGGGAGCAAAGAACTATGGGAGAAAGAAAGGAACGCCCTCAATGCCAAAACATGCAGCCATGCAGCCAATCGGCACCCAGACAGCTTCTGTGATGTCACAGACCTATAAATAGGCCAGCCATTTTACATTCTGCCACTTGGCCCTGTGTCTCTTATGTACATGGATCTCTCTGCAGCAGCACTACATTGCACCCTGTGCCAAATACTTATGATTTTGTAGTTGGGGCCTCATCACTTTTTGTCTCTCCATTTTCGGATGGCAGATCTTCCTAAGTTCCTTCTTTGTTAGCTTCTTCAGTCTGTTTACCTTTCGTTCCTTTCTTTCTATTTACTGGGACATTTTTGTCCTCAAACTTTTCCTTCACTGCTGCCTTTTCCTTTTTTGGCTTTGGTTTGGCTTTTGGTGGAGCTGGTCTAGCTGACAAAAGTGCCAACCGTCTCTTGGGTCCTTGGCCCGAGCGTTCAAAGGCAGGACTGTCCGAGGTTAGCAGAGCCTCCGGCGCTCCACTCTGCTAATCTGCCTGCTAGGCCTTAAGCCTAGCAGGCACCGGCGCACAGTGCTGACGTGGGCTGTGCGATGACATCACATCATCACGCTGCCCGGGAGCTGAGCTGCGAGGGAGCTAGAGACAGGTGAGTAAGTGATTTTTTAACATTAATGAATCCTGCCCTAAACCTGCCTGCCTATATGGGGCCCCTTACACTACCCTAGACCCTGCCTGCCTCTATGGGGCCCCTATTCACTACCCTAGAGCCTGCCTGCCTGCCTATATGGGGCCCCTATACACTACCCTAGACCCTGCCTATATGGGGCCCCTATAAACTACTCTAGACCCTGCCTGCCTATATGGGGCCCCTATAAACTACTCTAGACCCTGCCTGCCTATATGGGGCCCCTATAAACTACTCTAGACCCTGCCTGCCTATATGGGGCCCCTATACACTACTCTAGACCCTGCCTGCCTATATGGGGCCCCTATACACTACTCTAGACCCTGCCTGCCTATATGGGGCCCCTATACACTACCCTAGAGCCTGTCTGCCTATATGGGCCCCCTATACACTACCCTAGACCCTGCCTTCCAATATGAGGCTCCTATACCCTACCCTATGCCCTGCCTACCTATATGGGACCACTATAACCTACCCTATGCCCTGCCTGCCTGTATGGGGCCCCTATAGATTACCCTAAGCCCTGCCTGCCTGTATGGAGCCCCTATAGATTACCCTAAACCCTACCTGCCTGTATGGGGCTCCTATAGCCTACCCTTAGACCTGCCTGCCTACATATATGGCCCCTATAGACTACCTAAGCCCTGTCTGCCTATATATATGGCCCCTATAGCTATCTAAAACCTGCCTTCCTACCTATATGGCCCCTATACCTTACCTATCTATTTGGGGCCCTATAGCTACCTAAATTCTCCGTCTATATTGGACACCAAACTCTACCTAAACCCTGCTTGACTGCCTATAAGGGGCCCTATAGCTATCTAAACCCTGCCAACCTATATGGGGACCCTATTGCCTACCTAAACCTGGCCTATCTAAACCCTGCCTGCCTAAATGGACCCCATATAGCCTGGGAGGCAGGGAGTAAGGTGCTGGAAAGGTGAGTCTTCTAAGATATTTGGGCCACAAGTAGGAAACGGTTTTGGTCTAAAACTCACTTTTTTTCCCTATAGATTTCTATTGGGAAAAAAGTGAGTTTTAGACCAAAACCGTTTCCTACTTGTGGCCCATTGTGTCTAAATCTGCAGGGACAAGTGGCCGGGAGAAGTCATCATGGCGGTCTGGGCCGGAAAGTCAACAACTTGTCAGAGAAACGTCATCTGTGAGTGTCATAAGATGTAACTACACTTTAATCACATATGTCTGAAGAGCCTGTGTACACTGGTATATACCACTATGTGGTCACTGTATGGAGGTAATATGCAGTCTACAGAGCCTGTGCACACTGGTGTGTACCACTATATGGTCCCTGTATGGAGGTAATATACAGTCTTCAGAGCCTGTGTACACTGGTATATACCACTATGTGGTCACTGTATGGAGGTAATATACAGTTTGCAGAGCCTGTGTACACTTGTATGGTCACTGTGTGGGGGTAATAGAGCACCTGTGCACACTGATACCTACCACTATATGGTCACTATATGGAGGTACTATTGGTCTTTGTATACTGATCAGCAATAGTGTTTGGGTTATTTTTCATTCACTGCTTGGTGGAAATTTTTGGTCGTGTTCTGGCGGTATAATCAGTTCCTTATGTAGTATTTTCATTGGTAATATTGGTCTTGTTAGTGGGATTTGTTTGGTAGCAGTATGATGGTGATTTCTATGGTGAGGTATTTGTTCCTTGTATTATTTAGTAACTGCATCTACCGGTAAATGTTCGTGGTTGGGGAGACGCGAGGGGGTGGGGTAGGAGGCCCCATCCAAAAGTTTGCTATGGGACCCCAGCTTCTCTAGTTACGCCTCTGTATCCAAACACACACAGACAGACACACAGTTAAAAAGATTAGCTTTCAATATTTTGGGAATGTTAAATCTTTTTGAAATACATTCCTCTTTTGATATTACCTTGGCCAGAAGATAAGACAGATTTTGTCTGCTCTGAGTGCATACTGGTTTCACTGGTCACTGTCCTGCTCTCCCTTGATCAGATATAGAGCAGGGAATGACATCACCAGGACGGATGGCAGCTTGAGAACAGAATGTGTTATCTCTAACAAACAAAGGAGATGAAATACTTCTGATTGTTTACTGTAAGCTCTGAAGCCCCCTTCACTATAGAACACATATCCTACAGTCATGTCAGTGCAATTAGAAGAGTTGAGAATATGGAGCTGATGTGCTAATCACTGCTATAGAATCACCTACAGCCGGTCCAGAAAAAGTGAGGAAGTATGAGTCTGAAGCTGTATGTGGCTTGTTGAAACAACATAATGAGAAAACTGCTTTAAGCAATTTATGGTAGCTATAGTGTTTTATCTTGAAGGATATCTAGTGTGATATGCTGGTATTTGCATACCTCCAAACAGGGGCGTAGCTACAGGGGGTGCAGCGGTAGCAGTCGCTACCGGGCCCTGCAGCATCAGGGGCCCAAACGCCCTTCTGCCACATAAGAAGACACCAGTAATGCAAATGGCGCATGGTAACGGGGGGAGGGAGGGGCGGGGGCATTTCGTTTTTTGCACTAGGGCCCAAGAGCTTGAAGTTACACCTCTGCCTCCAAACCATCCCGGATCTAGGTCCTGGGCAAGCAGATCTATATCCTGGGGATCCAGGGCATATGTTTTAAAACCTGGTGACTGTGCTCTTTATTTCACTGTTTGTGCATCCTCGGGACACACAAACAGTGTGCACATACTTGCCAACGCTTCCGATCTCTCGCTGGGATTGCAGTTGGCGCTGTCCGCTATAAGGGCAGTGGTGCAGGGGAAGCATCATAAGATGCTCACCAGACATCACTGGCTTCTGAGGACTCACCCTTTTTTTTTTGCCTGCAGTGGGGGATTTCATCAATCCTTCCCGAGTAGGTTATTCAATGTACAGGAAAGCTGGATGATAACTCATCCCATCAGCAGGCATCCCAGCTTTTATGGTAGTGTGCTGTGGGTGATGTCACCCAAGTTTCCCGGGTACTGAATAACCTATCCTATGTCTGGAAAAGCTGAGTGGTGCTCCATCGCCCACAGCAGTCACCAAGCACTTCTGAGTTGCTGGGTAACGCCCAATCCCCCATGTGTGGGGTTTCTGGGTTTTTCTTTTGCTATAGTTTTCTCTTTTGGACTACGACCAGTGTTACATTTATCTAATAAAATCAGGGGTGGTGTCAGAGAGCATTTATTTAAATATATTGTTTTTTTCTGTTTGTGTTTTTTTTATCTTTTTTTCGGGTTTTGTAATGGAGGTGTCTGCAGCGCCTCCCCTTTGCTTTTTAGGGGCCTAGGGTAAACTCTTGCCTTGGTTATACCAAAGCTGACACTAACTCCCTGCCACTGTTACCTTAGTATATAATACACCAGGAGTACTGAATAAACCCGGGGTTCCCTCAGAAGGGGGACCTCAAATGTGAGGGGCCCATTCTGGGGGGGCGTGAAAAATGGTATTTTAGGATGGGAAGGGACTGATACCCATGGACCTTCCCTTCCTGATAGTATCAGGCTGCAACTGTCAGTTTTACCTTGTTTAGTAATGAAAAATGGGAGGGACACCACATCGTCCTTCTTTTAAAATAATTTGTTCTTTTTAGATTTTTAATAAAGAATAAAAAAACATGAAGTTCCCCCATTTTTCATAACCAGCCAAGGTAAAGCAGTTAGCTGCAGACTGATATTACCAAGATCGGGGGCCCTTTGGTTTGGTTTTTCCACCCTAAAAATACCAGCCTGCAGTCACCCCAGAAGAATTTAATGATTCTCTCATTTAATAATCCCAGTTCTAATGGCAACCTGACTCTCCCTGGTACCCTCAGCATGTTGGTTACTGTGGTATTAGTGACAGGGAGTTAGTCTTAGCCTTGCAGTAAAACTACTGTATAGCTGAATAAGCTGCTGAATAAGCACAGTACGAAGAAGGTAGCAGGAGAGAGTGGTAGGGAGGAAGCAATTGTTGGAGAGGGCAGTAGGGGAAGGCTAGAAACACTAACATTCTGCAGCATTTGGCCAGTTCTGAATCTGGCACATTTCTGCTCATAGACAAAATCCCCTCCAGTTCACATACAAAATCCACCTCCAAGCTTAGCTTTGGTCACTCACCTCACCACTTTCTAAAATAAATAACACCATGAACACAAGCAAAAAAATAAGTGGCGTAGAGAAACCCCTAATCACATGGTCAGGAAAAGGTGTGCACTCACTTTTACAATCAGTGACAAGTGTACGATGCCACTATACAAACTACATCTATTCCAAATGTCAGCGGCTCACTAGCAACTAAAAAAAAATAAAAGGGGTTTAGGAATTTTTGAAAAATCTTATTTAAAAGGTATATGAAAAGTGGGGTTCTTGTTCACTTTTTGATCAAAATTTTTTTTAACTCCCTCCCAATTGTGTCAAGAGGACCCCAGCACAGGTGAGCCTAACAATAAAACGTTCCCTTTTTTGGAGCCTGTTCAGACTAAAACCCCTTGGGGAGTGAAAAAGGACTAGCTACTGATTCTGCAGCACTAAAGGGTTCCAAAGGCACAGTGGCCTCTATAATACTTGGGGGGAAAAAGTTTGGGCGACCACAACTTTTCCCGGGCCCTGGTCGCCCAAACCAAACTAATGCCCGGATAAACCCCAGGGTCCCCTGCCATGGACCGCCAGCGTGTGTGCCTTCCTGGTACTTGCAATCCTGTTGCTTCCCTGGGGTCCTGTGTGCACTGGCCTCCAAAGCTTCCCTGCTTTTATTGGTTTTTGTCCGTGCCCCTTTCCCTCTTGACTATAACCCCTGACTAAAAGGGAAGTTCCTGCCTTTTCTTGGGTAGCCCTTTGCAGTTCATGCGGTTTTTTCCCTTTGAGCCCTGCCAGTGTCTCTGGATTTAAACCCCTGAGATGTTGGTCCAGTTCTGTAGTTATTGAGCTCCTGACCATCTGCCGTCTGTCCCCTGCTGTCTTTTTGTTGATGTTTTTCCCGTGACCCCCGTCCTGTAGTGTCTCCTGTTCCTGTGTTTCCTCCCCGTGATCCCGGGGGTCTGTACCTGCTGTATCCTGCTGTGTTACCTATCCTGTTCCTGCCGTATTTGATGTTCATGTGTATGTTTTTTCCCGGGCTGTATCCTGCTGCACATGCTACTATGCCCCCTGTCTACCCCCCGCCTGTGTTCCTGTCCTGCAACTCGGCGTAACCGCAGGCCCCCTGTCGGGGGTTCGCCCGGGGGGTCCCCGCAGCGAAGTCCGCCCCTTTGCAGGGGGCCCCTGAAGACCGGGCCCCCCTTAGACTCCACTCCCTGGCGGGGGTCCCCATATACCACTCGCCTGGGTGATCACCGTAAATCCACCGGGCGTACGTTGGTTGTCCCCGTACCTTGCAGAATAGACGCCTTTTGGATCCTGCCACGTGACCTTGTTTTTTGTGTTGTTGGGCCAGTCTATGTCTGCCCGCGGGGCTCGGGTTCGCCCAAGTTCAGTATCCCTGTCTCGGGTCATGTTTGCCCAGATGTCTGTTTCCCTGGCTCATGGTTCCCCCAGAGTGTCAGTATCCCGTCCGCGGGCTCATGGTTCGCCCAGAGTGTCATATCCCTGTCCGCGGCTATGGTTCGCCCAGGTTCAGATCCCTGTCCGTGGCTCCGGGTTCACCAGAGTGTCAGTACCCCTGTCCGCTGGCTCAGGTTCGCCCAGGTGTCAGTTTCCCTGTCCTCGGCAAATGTTCGCCGGTTGTCGTATCCCTTCCGCGGGCTCAGGGTTGCCCAGAGTGTCAGTATCCCTTCCGGGGTCAGGTTCGCTCAAAAGTGTGTTCCCTGTCCCGGGTCAGGGTTTCGCCCAGGTGTCGTACCCCTGCCGCTGGCTCATGGTTCCCCCGGGATGTCATATCCCGTCCGCTAGCTCATGGTTCGCCAGGTGCGCCCCTGCCCGCGGGGCTCATGGTTCCCCAGAGTGTCAGTATCCGTCCCTGGCTCAGGGTTCGCCCAGATGTCAGTATCCCTGTCCGCTGGCCATGGTTCCCCTTTAAGTGTCAGTTTCCCTGCCCCGCGGGTCGGTTCCCCCAAGGTCTTTTCCCTGTCCGCTGGCTCTTGGTTCCCCCAAAGTGTCATATCCCTGTCCGCGGGCCCCGGTTCGCCAGAGTGTCGATCCCTGTCCGCTGGCCCAGGGTTCACCCAGGTGCAGATCCTGCCCTGGCTCATGGTTCGCCAGAGTGTCGTATCCCGTCCGCGGGCCCCTTGGTTGCCCAGAGTTCAGTTCCCGTCCGCTGGCTCATGGTTCCCCCAGAGTGTCAGTATCCCGTCCTTGGGCTAATGGTTCCCCCAAGTTTTGTATCCCGTCCCTGGCCATGGTTCGCCCAAAAGTGTGTATCCCTGTCCGCTGGCTCATGGTTCCCCCGAGTGTCAGTATTCCCTGTCCGCTGGTATGGTTCGCCCAGAGTGTCAGTACCCCTGTCCGCTACTAGGGTTCCCCCCGAGTGTCATATCCCTGCCCCGCTGGTCAGGGTTCGCCCAGAGTGTCGTATCCCTTTCCCGCGGCTCATGGTTCGCCCAATGTCATATCCCTGCCCGCTGGCTCATGGTTCCCCCTGGTGTCGATCCCTTCCGTTTGGCTCGGGGTTCCCCCAAAGGGGGTTCAGTACCCCTGCCCGCGGCTTTTGGTTCGCCCAAAGTGTCAGTACCCCTGCCGCTGGCTCCTGGTTCGCCCAGGTTCATTTTCCCTGTCCGCGGCTCATGGTTCACCCAGAGTGTCGTTCCCTGCCCGCCTGCCAGGTCCCGCCCAAGTGCGTATCCCTTCCGTGGCTCTGGTTTCGCCCAGAGGTTTCTTCCCTGTCCGCTGGTCTGGTTCCCCCCAAGTGTCAGTACCTGTGCTGGCTAGGGTTCGCCCAGAGGTCAGTTGCCTGTCCCCCTGGCCATGGTTCCCCCAGAGTGTGTATCCTGTCCCTGGCTATAGTTGCCAAAAGGTGTCAGTATCCCTGTCCACCTAGCTCATGGTCCCGCCCAGATCGTCCGCCTAGCTCATGGTCCCACCCAGAGCGTCCGACTAGCTCTTGTTCCCCCCCAGAGCATCCACCTAGCTTATGGTCCAGCCCAGAGCGTCCGTTGCCTAGCTCATGGTCCACCCAGACGTCCTTTCCTAGCTCATGGCCAGCCCAGAGATTAGTTCCCTAGCTATGGCCCACCCCAAGTGCCCCGTTCCCTAGCTCATGGTAAACCCAGAGCGTCCGTTGCCTAGCTCAGGTCCAGCTCAGAGCTTCCCGTTGCCCTAGCTCGGGCCCCAGCCAGGCGTCCTTCCCTAGCTCATGGTCCAGCCCAGGGGTCCTTCCCTGCTCGGGGTCCAGCCAGAGCGTCGTTGTCTGCTCAGGGTCCGCCCAGGGTCCGTTCCCTGCTCATGGCCAGCCCAAGCGTTTTCCCTAGCTCTTGGTCCAGCCCAGAGGTCTGTTGCTACCCATAGTCGCCCAGAGGTTCGTTGCCTGCTCATTGTCCAGCCCAGAGCTTTCCGTTGCCTGTCATGGTCCAGCCCAGAGTGTCCGTACCCTTTTTTGGTGCTTTCCCGCCCTGAGTCCCCCCCCTTTCTTGCCTGGTTCCCGTTTGTTTCCTTCATCCCCACTTTTTAGGTGCCCCTATACGGGCTATTCAGCCTGTATTGGTTTTGGGGTTGCCCCCGTAGAATTTGCAGGCCCCTCCCTACGTGGAATGTTTTTTTGTGTTTTGGAGGGGGGGGGGGCTTGAGGGGGGTACTGTCATGGATCACATAGGGTCCCCTGCCTGGCCGCCAGATTTTGGCCTTCCTGTTAATTGCCTGTCCTGTTTCTTCCCGGGGGCCGGGTGTGCGCACCCTGCCCCCTAGGTTGGTGCGAGGCGCTTCGCCCTTTTATTGGTTTCTGTCCTGTGGGACCTTCCTCTTGACCCAGCCGTGACTATAAGAGGAAGTTCCTTCCATTGCTCTGGGTCAGTCCTTGCAGTTTGCTGGTCTTTCCTTTTCTCCTCAGTGTCTCTGGGTTAACCCCCAATGTGGTCAAGTGCTGTAGTTATCTGAGCTCCTGACCATCTGCCTTCTCCTGCTGTCTTTTTTTTTTGCTTATTTGCCGTGTCCCCCCCTGTAGGTGCTCTCCTTTCCTTTCGTATCCTGCCGTGACCCTGGTCTGTACCTGCTGTATTTCCCGCTTGTTACCTGTCCTGTTCCTGCCCTATCCCGATGTTGTATGTGTACGTTTTTGCGGCTGTATCCTGTGCACATGTACCTTTTTTCCTGTCTTCCCCTGTCTGTTTCCTGTCCCCACCTCGGCGTCCCGCAGGTGCCAGTCGGGGGTAGGACCCGGGGGTCCCCCCAGGGATTCCCTCCCACTTTGCGGCGGGCTCCGGGAAGCCAGGGGCCCTTTTTGACTCCGCTCCCTGGCTGGTCTCCCTATACCATCTCGCCTGCGGGGATCACCGTGGGCCCCACCTGGGGTGTCATCGGTCGGGCGCTTGGCGTACTTGGTTTTTTCGCGTACCATTACACTAAGCAATCGTGGAAGAAGAGCCTTGGTGAGAGGGAAAGAAAAACCCCAAGATCACTGTGGTGGTCCAGAGATGCAGTAGGGGGGTGCGAGAAAGTTCCACAAAGGCAACTATCATGCCCCCACCATCAGGGCTTTATGGCAGAGTTGCTGACGGAAACCTTCCCCAGGAAAAACATATGAAAACTGCATACAGTTTGCAAAAAAACACTGAAGGGGGATGAACAAAAATTTAAGTTTGGTGTCAATTCTAAGCGTTAGTGTGGAGAAAACTAGGCATTCTCTCACTGCCCCAAAAGAATACCAAAAGTGAAACATGGTGATGGCAGATATGCTGTGGGGGGGGTTTTTCAGCTGCGGGACAGGCAATGGTTGCAATTGAAGAAAAGATGAATGCGGCCAAATACAGAGAATCCTGGATAAAAATCTTTTCTTGAGGCTCGGACCTCAGACTGGGCTGAAGGTTTATTTCCCAAAAAGACAATGCCCTAAGTTAAAATAACAAAGCAGTGGCTTCAGAACCCAAATCTTTTGAATTCTTGCTGGTCCAGCCAGGCCCTGACCCAAACTCAAATTTAGCTTTTTCTGGAGAGACTTTAAAATGGGTGTCCCCAACGTTCACCATCCAACCCGAGGGGAAATGGAGAGGATCGCAAGAAGATGGCAGAGGATCCCCCAAAAACCAGGGTGAAAACGTTTCATCATTCAAAAGAAGACAGATGGGTTACTGTCAAAGGGGGTTCTGCTCAATACGGAGCACAGGGTCTGAATATTTAAGACCATGTGTTTTCAGTTTTTTTTTTATAATTAAATTTTTAAAAAAAAAAGTAGCAGTTTCAGAGTATTTAAAAAGCTCAAAACTGGCGTTTGCGCCCCGCTTATCATGAGCAGGGGGTTGCCCCCCCCACCAAAAAGCTAGCCTCACCCACATGGGCAGTTATTCACATGTTTTCCTTTCAAAATAAAAGGTTTTTCAGTGTGAGGTGGGCGGGGTAGTCTCAGACGGGCTGGTTATGAATTAAACTGACTCATTTCTTGCAGAACAGGCTGAAAACTGCAGATTTGAGCATTACATACTAAAACTACAGCATCTTACAGAATAAGGGACACAGCGCTGGAGAGCATAAACTATGTGAAAGGTTCCCTTTAACCTCTCCATTTAAACTTCAACTTCAGCCATGAGGAATTGTGGGGTGTCCAAGCAGTCAGACTTTCAATAGTCTAACATTTTTTTCCTTTGATGGAAGTGTTAAAGTTAAGGCTGGAATATCCCTTTAACCTCTT
This sequence comes from Phyllomedusa bahiana, assembly GCA_025379985.1. Lineage (NCBI taxonomy): Eukaryota > Metazoa > Chordata > Amphibia > Anura > Hylidae > Phyllomedusa > Phyllomedusa bahiana. The sequence goes on along the minus strand of JAODAL010004526.1, from coordinate 26,542 downwards.
ACGACGCCCACCAGTTTTTGAGGGGGGGGTTTTGCGAGGCCTTTGTATTCTTTGGGGGGTTTAAGGCTGGATCGCTTTTGCTTAAAAAACGTGTAGATCACGCCCAGTTCTTAGAGCATCGACCCCGGCCCCCAAATCTTTTGGGTTTCCCTTATCATGCCCCCTGTGCAGCCAATCACATGACCAAATGTTTCAATGAAAAAGCTGGCATTAAGCATCAATCTGACAGCTTCTTCTCTAAGAACAAGCTGTTACTAATAGCTCATGTTCTTAGAAGCCGATCAGAAGCAAACAGAGTTGGGTCCTGACCATGTGATCACAGTGATATAAAAGGAAAAAAATTATCTGTTGCTCCTCACATTGTTCCAGCTGTGACCAGAATCAGATACTGTGAAACATCTGTGTCCCTCACATAGTTTTTCAGGCTGAAAAATAGACAGACGTCTGTTCAGTGCAGCCTATTGTGCTGTTGTAACAGCGGTTAGAGGTTGCTGTTAGTTTGTGGGTTTTGGGGTTTTTTTTTGGGCTCTAGGGGTGACAAAAAAATTTAAAAAGTAAAAAAAGGTTTTTAAAAAGTTAAAACATAGTTATATGCAGTTGAAATCAGAAGTTTACATACACTATATAAAAAGACACATATGCATGTTTTTCCACTTTCTGGCATGAAATCAGAATAAAACCTTACCTGTTTTAGGTCAATTAGGTTTAAACCAAAATTTTTTTTAATTTGTCAAATGCCAGAATAATGAGAGAGAGAATTTTTAAGGCATTTTTTATTACTTTCTGCAAAGTCAAAGGTTTACATACACTAGGATTACTATGCCTTTAAACAATTTTATACAGCCATATGATGATAGCATGTCTTTGGAAGCTTCTGGTTTACTGGCAACATCTGAGTTAATTAGAGACACACCTGTGGATGTATTTTAAATTACACCAGAAACACACTGCTTCTGTGTGTAACATCATGGGAAAGTAAATCAGCCAAGATATCAGGAAGAGAATTGTGGACTTGCACAAGGCTGGATCTTCCTTGGGTGCAGTTTCCAGCTACCTGAAGGTGTCTTGTTCATCTGCACAAACAATTATACGCAAGTACAAACAAGATGGGAATGAACCAGCCATCATACCGCTCAGGAAGGAGACAGCTTCTTTGTCTCAGAAATGAACATGCTTTTGTCCGACATGTGCATATCAACCTAAGAAGAAAAGAAAAAGACCTTGTGTAAATGCTGGCAGAAGCTGGTAAGATTGTGTTATTATACACAGTGAAACAAATACTGTACCAACATGGGCTGAAAGGCCACTCTGTCAGGATGAATCCATTACTCCAAAAGAAACATATGAAAGATTAATGTTTGCAAATGCACACAGGAACAAAGACCTACATTTTTGGAGACATGTCCTGTGGTCTGACGAAACTATTATTGAATTGTTTGGCCATAATGACCATTGTTACGTTTGGAGGAAAAAGGGAGAAACTTGGAAGCCTAAGAACACCATCCCAACTGTGAAACACAGGGGGTGGCAGCATCATGATGTGGAGTTGTTTTGCTGCAGGAGGGACTGGTGCACTTCACAAAATAGATGGCATCAAGAGGAAAGACTGTGGCAATACTGAAGCACCATCTCAAGACATCAGCCAGGAAGTTAAAGCTTGGGCAGAAATGGGTCTTCCAAATGGACAATGACCTGAATCATACTGTCAAACTTGCTACAAAGTGGCTTATGGATAACCAAGTCAATGTTTTAGAGTAGCCATCACAAAGCCCTGATCTCAATCCTATTGAAAATTTATGGGCAAAGCTGAAAATACAGGTGCGAACAAGGCAACCTACAAACATAGCTCAGCTACACCAGTTCTGTCAGGAGGGATGGGCCAAAATTCTTACCAACTATTGTGAGAAGCTTGTGGAAGGATATCCAAAATGTTGGACCCAAGTCATACAGTTTAAGGACAATGCTACCAAACTAATGAAATGTATGTACATTTTTCACTTTGCAGAAAGTAATAAGTGCCTTGAAAAATTCTCTCTCTCATTATTCTGGCATTTGGCAAATATAAATAATTTAGGTCATTCTAATTAACATAAAACAGATAAGGTTTATTCTGATTTCCAGTCAGATAGTGAGAAATACATGCATATGTGTCTTTCAATATAGCGTATGTAAACTTCTGGTTTCAACTGTCACTACATAGTTTGTAAGGCCAAAAAAAGACAGACATCTATACAGCTTAGCCTATTGTGTTGTTGTAACAGCATTTGATCCCCCCAAAAAATATAATGTAGAAGCCAAATATATATATATTGTAAGGCCCCGAAGGGCAAGGTGGTAAACGGGTATACATAGGCCCCAGAGTTCTCGCTCAGGTATGGCGAGACTAAGACATGTCACCGAGAGACCTGGCCTCGGTGAGGTAGAAGCCGTCACTTACTTTGTGTCAGCTGCATTAGGCGGTTGGCACCTGTTTATCCAAGTAGTTTAGCTGTGGAAACACAGCTTAGTCCGGGTCCGGCTTTTTACCGGGAGCAGTCAAAGAGTTGGGTGGGTGGCTGCTCCCCCATGTTCCAGTGCCAGGGTTTCGTCTGGCTGTATAAGTCAGCTAGTCAGCTGACTGGGTGTGTCCGCAGTTACAGGCCAGGAAGCTGGGCCTGAGAGGCTACACCACAAGCTCCAAGCTATAAGACGATAGTAAGGATTACTTTTGTTTAGTTAGTGCTCGGACGATCAGGAGTTTATTTTGTATTATTTGTATTGACGTATGTTTTGGCTACAAGGCTGTCTGTGTCTCCATTTGCCCTGGGACCTCGCTGTACCGCCGAGCTTACCGCTTACAATATATATATATATATATATATATATATATATATATATATATATATATACAGTATATATATATATTTAGTGTTCGGTTGGGAACAAATAGAGTTGCAATAAGTTACCATATTATTTTATTTGTTGGTTTAGATAACAGAATCATTATGGCTTCCAGGAAATACACTGCCGAGGAAGCTCATGAGCTTCTGTGCTCAGATTCTAATACTGAGACGGCATCTAAGGATGATTTTTTACTTGAAAGCGAGAGTAAAAGTGTTGCTTCAAGTGATTAGAGATGGTGCAGTTTCTACAACATCAAGTGCAAGTACAAAGTGCAGCCCCTGTAACTGCGCAACCCCTCCAATATCAATTTAATGTGGATTCCTACAACATCATTCACCCCTTGTCAAAGTGATTTTATTGCTACTCCTGACATAAATGTTGATGTCAGTAATTTTTCATCACAGGATTTTTTACATTTTTTTTTACTGACCAAGTGGTAGATCGTAATGTAAAATAAACAAATTTATATGCCACACAGTACATTGCAGAAAAACCCTCATCTTTTTATGCTAAGATGTGGACTCCCACACATAAGAGAGAAATACATTTTTTGGTGTTGTCTAACCCTTAGCATGGGGTCATTACATTTTTTCATTGTTTCTAATTCATAATTCAAATGCCAGACTTCTGGCGCAGCCCCGTTCATACATGTTCCCCTTTGAAGCTAAATTTGTGTTGTGAAAGCCAATGGATGCTCCTTTACCTTTAGGCCCTGTTGTGTTTCCAGACATAATATTAGGGCTACAATGGGATATTTCTGAACACAAGAGAAACAGGGTGATACATTTTGTGGTGCATTTCTACATTTTTATGTACGTTGACCAAATCAAATGTGTTTAAATTGACACTTTTCTGAAAAGAAAAATAAATATTAAATTTCATTCACCTGCTTTGCATTAATTTAAGCAAAAAACTGTGGGGTAAAATACACATTACAATCCTTCATAAAAACGCTAGGGAGTGTAGTTTTCAAAATTGGGAAGTTTTTGGAAGGCTTTATCATCCTGAACCCTATTGGGCTCTTTAGTTTTGGTATGGCACAAGAAAACAAAATGTACTTCAAAATGTAAAAAATGTGAACAGTTTAAAAAAAATGCTGACAAAGTAAACTAGACATATGTAAATATGTATAATAAAATATTTGTACAATATGTATGTAAATACATAATATGTAGCAGTTGAAAATAGGAAAGACAATTTGTAGCATTTTTAAAATTTTTTAATAAAATGCACAGTACAATATGTTATGAAAAAACTGTTTCAAAATTGCATGGATGGGCCAAACCTTTACATAGTTATTCCCTAACAAATTCACACAAACCAGATTTTCAAAATTTGGCCTCGGACTTTAAGGCTATGTCTACACTGCACAGAAAACGTCATTTTTTTCAGCATTTTTCATTTTCTAAAAACGCTGGAAAAATGACTGAGAACATCTCCCATAGACTTCTATTGTAAAAACGTCCTGCTGTCTGCATTGAGCTTCTTTTTCTGCTCATTTTTTTTTACTGCTCATCTTTTGCAAAATGTTCTAAAAAACGCCAGAGCAGGGCAGAAAATGTACTACAGGAGTCTATGTAAAGTGCAGGACGTCTTTTGGCGCGTTTTTTGGCGCATTTTTGCGGCATATTTTGCTGCGATTTTTTCAATGAAAACCCACCCAGGAGACCCAAGGTCCCACCTATTGAGTGGGTTGTTAGATAAACGTGTTATACCTTATCAAATTTTGATACAAGTGTCCCTAATTGTGTCCTTTTTTGTACCTTTTGTAATTAAATGATCAAGCTTTCTGGTCGCATAACGAATTAATTGCGCAAGTCGTTCATAAAATCTTTTGCTAAAAATATGTTATTTAACGGATTTTGCCGTCAGAATCCGTTTTTATTTGCGGAATTGGTGCAAAACTCTTTTCATAACATAATTGGCGATACAATAAACAATTAACTCGCTTCCTGATTGAAAAAAAAAATAACGATTTTTTATGGATTTATTTGCGGCGCAAAATCCTTTCGTTCAACATAATTTGATTCTGAACGACTATAAAAAATACGCACTTTTACGGATTTTGGCGCCAGAGCTCCATTATGTTATCTGCGATTTAGCACTAAAATCCTTTTCTTAACATATTTTGGCGCTAATATAATTATCTTGCTTCTGACTAGCCAAAAATAAGTTTTTTACGGATTTTTGAATCGAAAGAATCCGTTTTCTTACAGAATTTGTGCGTAATAACAGTTTAACCCAATTCCCCGCACCTGATACGCAAAAAATAAAGGTTTTTTTTTTACGGATTTTGGGCGCACCAGAAATCCGTTTTTTATGGATTTTGATGTGCTAAAATCCTTATCTTAACATATCACCCCTTCTGTCTTGACGATTGGCAAATAAGTAAGTTTACTTAAATGCATGCGAATTGCTGCAAGAATCCGTTTTTTACGGATTAGTGTGGCACTAAAATACTTTTTCTTAACAATATATTGTCTGCTACAAAAAGTATCATCATGGCTATCTGATGCTAAAAAAAAAAAATGGAGTTCTGTCCGTCCCCCCCCAAAATCCATTAAAAAAACACACTTAATTTTAGCGTCAAGAAACGAGATAACCTTATTAGACGCCAAAATGTGTTGAAGAAATGAGATTTTTTAGCACCAGAAGAATCCTGTCAAAAAAAGATCCTGCTGGCTCTTAACCAAAATCGAAGAAACTTATTTTTGTGCCAGACACAATAAGCTATATAACTTTAATTACGCACCAAAAATCCGTAAAAATGCAGAGTCTTAGCACCAAAATCATAAAAAAAAAATGGGACTTTAGGGCCAAAATTCAATTAAAAAATGGTATTTTTTGCGACACATGCTAAAATAACATTTATTACGCTAAAATCCTAAAAATGGAGATCTCTTAGAACTCCAAAATCTGTAAAAAAAGGACATTAGGGGCCCCAAAATCCATTAATAATTATATTTTATGCAACAAAAGGCCTGAAATAACTTTATAGCGCCACAGTAAAAATATAAAAAGCAGATCTTAGCATCAAAATCCGTAAAAAATGGACATTCAGGCAAACATCCTACAAAAAAAAAATGTATTTTTGATAGTCGAACAACAGCAAGTATAACTTTAATTAGCGCCAAAAATCATAAACACTACAAAGATCACCATAATGAAATGACAAAGAGGAGCATCATTATTTACCCTTTTTAGGGCAGAAGTTACAACCAATGGTTCAATTTATGCATACATTAAAAAAAACAGGCTAAAATCCAAGCAAAATCCTTTTAAAAAAACTTGGCAAAACAAACAAACAAATAAAATACAACGACGTACACAAAAGGACCATTTTTTTTCAGCTGCTTTTGACTAGAGCACTGGACAGTAACACCACAGTTTTCAATGAAAGTATTTTAGTAATACATGTCGTTTTCACGTCGTTTTTTTGTCCACTGCAAGTGTAGACATAAGCCTAAGGCGGCCCCTCAAACTGCGGGCCCTGCAGCTGTTGGAAACTAACAACTTCCATCATACCCACTGATACATATAACATAAAAGAAAAAGTGGGCGATGATGGAGATGTAAGGTTTCCCACAGCTGGAGGAGCCGCAGATTGAGGATGGCTCATGGCCTCAGGCTTTCAGGGCTCTGGGTTAAAAAAAAAAAGCAAAGCTTAAAGTTGGTTCCAAAAAAATGGGGGTTACTTTTTTATCTTCTTATTGTGTTATAGGAGTGCTCCAAAGACTAGAAGATGGCGGAATACAGTTCTAACGAAGTGCGGAATTTATTTTTAGCTGAATTTCAGGAAACTTCGATTCTGAACTAAGATCGAAGTTTGTGGTGATTCGCTGCAAACCGAAGCTTGTTTTTAATTTTGATAAAATGGCTGGCAATCACATGGCCGTTACATGGGGCCAAAGAACCTTGGGACGGAAGAAAGAGTAGCCTTAAACTGACATGTGAGAGATTAAGCCATCAAGACCGTTCGGATTCTGTGACGTCACTGCATCTCATGTAAGTACCGGACGCGTACACTGGCCAGTTTCACATTCCTCTCTCATGTGAGCCTATTTGTAGCACAGCTGCAGCTCCAGTCATTAGAGATCTCACACAAAAGAAAGACCTATTATACAGCATTTTTCAGGGGAGTGTTACAGCTTTTCCTCAGAGTACGTACTTCACTCTACGTTCTAATTTTGATTTTGTGGGTATTGGAATTGAGTCCAGTGAGGTTGCGTCCAATTCAGCTGCATATACACTTTTAATCGCTACTCTGCTCACAGCAACATTGAATATCCAAGGGTTATCTAGCCTGTTGTTGCTGTTGTAATTCAGTTAAAGAAACACACGTTTTTAATCCAATATACCTAGTTAATTTGTGGCTGCTATTTCTTTTGCGTCAGATTTTATTCCAAGGTCGCTTAATCGTGTCTACCTATTATTGTAGTCAGGTAAAAGAAAAAAAAGGTTTTTTTTAAAACGTCAAAGAAGATAATTTTGCATGTAGCATAAATTATATCCAAGGTTGTAATCAAGTGTTTTTCTGGCTGGTGAAGTCAGTAAAAATACAACGTCGTTTTAACACGCCATACCTAGCTGCGTAATTTTTGGGCAGCCTCAGTATCTTTTTCAACTTTGAGCGCAATTAGATCCAAGGTTAAATACAGTGTTTTTTTTTTTCTGCTGTTCGTGGTCATAAAAGAAACTGTGTTTTTCACGCCAAAGAAGAAATATTTGCCTAGCCAATAATTCATAATCCAAAGACGTTAATTAAGTGTTTTCCTGCTTTTGTAGTCAGTAAAATACACATAATTTTTGGCAGCTCATTTCCCTTTTGCGCAATTAGATCCAAGGGTTAATTCAGTGTTTTTCTCTGCTGTTGAAGCTCAGTAAAGATACACGTCATTTTAACCACGCCACAAAAGCTGGTAATTTTTTGGCAGCTCATTCCTTTTGCGCAATTTAATTTAATATACCAAAGGGTTAAATAAGCGTTTTTCTGCTGTTCAGTCAGTAAAAGAAACTGTGTTTTTTCAACATCAAAGAAGAATGTTTGCCTCTGTAGCATAATCATATCCAAAGGTTTAATTAAGTTGGTTTTTCCTGCTGAGTTGCAGTCAGTTAAAATACACGAAATTTTGGCAGCTCATTCTTTATGCGCATTTATATCCAAGTGTTAAAGTAAGCGTTTTTCCAGCTGTTGTAGTCTAGTAAAAGAAACGTTTGTTTTTCAAACGGCAAATAAGACAATTTTGCACTAGTACGACATAATTCATATCCAAGGTTACATTATGTGTGTTTTTCTACTGTTTGATAGTCAGGTAAAATGCATGTCATCTTCAACACACCACATAGGTGGTAATTTTTGGCAGCTCATGTTTCTTTTGCACCAATTTAGACATCCCAGGGTTAATTAAGCAGTTTTTTCTGCTGTTGTAGTCAGTAAAAGATACTATGTTTTTCAACGCCAGAGAAGAAATTTTGCCATGTAGCATAATTTATATCCGAAGGTTGAATAAGCCTGTATCGCGCTTTTATATTCAGAAAAATACCATTGTTTTTAAACGGCACATTTCATGTAAAATTTTTTTCCTGCCCATATTTTGTGAACAGCAAAATTTATAATCTCCACGCGTTACCCAAGCTTGTAGTGGGTGTTGTATTTATCATATTACAATATCCGTCATTAAACAGTGAGTCGTGTTTACATCTTTCTGAACAAACATATATCAGACAGAAGGTGGCAGGCTCTTTCACATGCCAGTGGCAGTGGCACAAACACTCCTGGAGCAGCACAGAGGTCCACAAGCACAATTAAGGGGACGTTGCACAAGGTGGGTCAATTATCTGTGTGATGCGAACTGCCGTGTCATCTAGTTACGGACCCGTGTGGTGACCAGATCAGCCCAAGGGCTTCTTGATGGTTTGACTAGGTCATCCCACTTCCTCACACAGATGGCCAATCTGACACCCCAGCCAAAGATACGGTGGGAACGTCAGACACAAACCTTAATTCTGGCATGGGCCCGAGCGGGTCACGTGCCTCACCTGCCTCACAACCCCGCCTCTATCCCATCCTGTTCACTCAGCAGACGACTACTAGTCTGGTCGGGCGCAGTCGCCACTATAGCAGTGATGGATGAACAATTGAGGAGGACAGTCAGCAGCTACTTGGCGCGAAGAAATGGTGCCAAGCATCCCCCGTTTCTGCAGTTAAGTCCGGCAAGATATATGATGATGGAGATGACATGCGGAGGATCAAGGTTTGTGACTGGGCTCCAGACTGCTGCATACCAAACCGTTAGGAGGACAGCAGTGAAGAGTCAAACAATAATAGATGATGATGTAGCCGATTGCACTTAGTGGAAACACGGGTGTAACAGCGGGCTTCATCATGATCAGGAGAAGAGTTTGGCGTTAGCTTGCGCACAGAGCAGACGCGCAGCCCAGCAAGTGCGGGTTTAGTGTGGCCGTAGAACATCAGCACAGGGTAGCAGCATGGGCGAGGTCGGGAGCCAAGCAGCCACGGGTAGAAAACCCCCTTCTTCGCAGTCCAACAAAGTAGCGGCACAGGGGCTCAGCGGCGGTAGTAAGACACTCAGTCGGGAGCGTTTGAGCAGGTTCTATCAGAGCGGTATCTCTTGTTCGGAGAGGTTGTCACCGGTGTGGCAGTTCATTTGCTAAGGACACCGGAGGACCGATATGAGCGGTATAAAATAGAATCTGTGGGCAGAAAAGTGAGCGTGCCAGGGATCTAACATTGGCCAGACCCACCTCCCCCACAGCCCCTAACAGCGTTCAACACATCCGCGTCATCATCCGTGGCCATGGGTGATAATGTCGTCAATCAGATGTAGTGGTCCATCCTGCCACCAACATCTACTCCCGGCCGCACCCACGCCCAGTGTCACACAGCCATTGCGCCAGTCAAGGCTTCACACCACCTCTGTAAGAAAGGAGCGTTCATCTCCTTTGCCAATCATCTCCCGGTCCAGACGCTCCTGCTCCTTCCTCCGCACTCAATCTGCTCCAATGCAGTCGTTCAAACAAGGAAATTGCAAAGAGACAACAGTATTGCGTCCATACCATGCCTACATGGTGCAGAAGCATTCACCGTGCTCGACCTCACGTACCATGTTTTTGGTACTCATACAGCAGTCCCATCCCTTCTTCTCAAATTGGTGGATTCTGCACCATTCAGGAGAATTAATGGCCTGTGCTGACCGAGGTCCAAGCCATAATTCCTTAAGGGAACCATGTCATGCCAACCATGATGCAATTGGGAGAATATTTGTCTATCTATCAAAACAAACCCAGGAACCTGGCAACACAAGAATACAGCCCGCTAGAACATATGACTACTTCGGCGGCACAGACATGTGAAGGTGATCTGAGTATGATATGTGAGACTAGTACATATCTTGACAGACAAATAGTATCATCTAACATTGACAAGATATCTCTCCAGGTGGCTACAAATTGTCACTATCTACCATGGTAAGCGAATCTATTTTGAATATTGTATAATACTCCTGAGAATTTGATATCCTACATGCCTGCCAGAATATCAGAACTTTGGCGCAACTTGATTATGTGAACGGGTTTGTGAGTAGATATATAACAACATAGATATACATTCTATCAACAAATAAAACATCATTAGATTATTGATGAGTACTACAGACCTCCCATATTGGCTATAATTTTTGGTTTTGCCTACCTTCTACTCTCTAGTATCTACTTAAATATGATTGCATCAATTGCATGTTGGCACACAGAAGTGTGGTGGTCCATTCCATGCCCGCCTAAGTCCTGGGCAGGCAGCGCCCAGTGGCACACATGCCATTTGCAGCCAGACAAGGCTCCCCAACACTCTGCATAAGTGAGCTTGTTTCTCTTTGCCATTATCTCCCCCCGGCTCCAGACGACTCCCACTCCTCGCTACTCATAGGCTGTCGCAGTCGTTCTCAACAAGCGAGGATTGCAAGAGAGACAACAGTATCGTCCAAACCATCCCTAAGTGATGGCAGAAGCTGACCGTCAGCTCCTGTCCATGTTTTGGTACTTGAGCAGTCCTCCCCTTTCCAAATGGAGTGGACTCCTGCAACCATTCAGACAGAATATTAATTGGCCGTGCCGAGCCTAGGTTCCAAGCCGTAATTATCATTTCCAAAATTACGCGCAGTGAACCGCAACCTCTCACAGCAATATGTAGAACAGAAGGTGGGCCCAGTCCTTGAGCCTATCTCAGGTTTGGTTCCAAGATCATGGCAGCGCGGGAGTGGTGGAGCTGTAACTCCTACGGTCAGCTCCGGCCACGTACATGGGGCTTTACGGCCACTGGAGTATGATATGTGCTTTCCACGCTCAGCGACACCTAACAAACTTGGACAGGGGAAGACGCCGCTTTTCTCCTCCATGTTGCTCCCCTGCCCCAATGTCCCTCCTCCTCCCTCCCACCACCAACACCACAATCTCAGCCTTCACAGAGTAACTCGCTCCATCATACCACAATTGTTAGGGGCCACACCGGTGTCACGCAGTTCTACAACACCTGAGCTTGTCCGATCGAGACGGACATGAAGTCACACAGGGGATGGAATCTGCTCCCGCACTCACTAGCTGAGCAGAGAAAATAGAATGTGTGCGGCCTTTTACTCTGCGCCAACCTGCAATCATCACGGAAACCATGGGACGGACAGGGAGGAACAGTGTCCGCTAGGCTGCACAAATAAGCCGAGGAGGATGGTCCATGCGCCTGCATAGCGCATGTGTTTGCCAATCTGGTTTGTGAAAAGAGGTTCCTGAAGTCTTCCACCGATCTTCCAAAGATCTGGGAAAATGGCCAGGAAACTGTGCATGCACTATCATCCATTCCTACAAGCCAGGCACAACCCCTCCCTCGAGATTTGCAAGCGTGGCAGAACGTTCTCCCCCTAACACACACTGATAAGCGATGTTTGCCACCCTTGGAATTCCAGCCTGCCACTGTTGACCTGACAGTATGAACAGAGAATGGCCATTAACTATTTTTTGATGATCCAGGCGGACAGAAGAACGCCCCTGTGATAACTTTGATGTCAGTCCCCAGTGGCACAGCTCATACGTGGACACACCTTCTTGTGGCTGAAGCCAACTTGAGGAAGTGACACTTATAATCAGATCCAGAGGACTTATGGGATGTAATAATCATCATTCCACTGCTTCATGTACTGGAACAGATCTGAGAAAAATCTGTCTGGCGGCAGGGACATGGAGACCTGGCGACTACATCTCCTGGCCCACATGATCCGGTTGGGACTAGAACTGAGGAGAGGAAGTTGAGGAGGACATTGGAAAGCATCAAATCATTTCTGTGAAACCTAGGGGTTTTTCTACCCAGAGTGACAGGAGAGAGCACTTGAGGAGGTAGATGGAGATGAGGAAGACGAGACAGACTGAACCTCGAAAGCACCGTGGCAGTATACAGTAATAGATGGAGGCAGGAGGAGGTCCTTCGGATCCACTTGTACAGATGAGCCCTCAGCAAGCTGATCATGCCAGCTAAGTCACACAGCCGAATAGTCCAAACCATCCCCCAGACAGTGATAGACCTTCTGCTCTCCACCCATAATTTAGGACACGCTCGCTACCATCGTCCCATAACGCTAGTGGAAGCCTTTTTCCCAGCTGCTGAGAGGGAGGACAAAACTCAAATACATAGAGAAATCCTCCGTATACAGCATCGTCCCTCCTCTGACAGATCTGTCCGATGTGGTTTCCTCATCAGCCTACGTACCACAGCCTGCGTCTGCACGTGGGAAGGTTGGGGGGGGGGGGGGGGGATAGAGGCAGTACCAGCTCCCAACAGCCAGGCTACCTAATCTCGCACCCCAGTTAGAACGATCCGCTCGACTTTACGGGCACCAAAACTGGATTTGTATGATGACGGCAACTTACACGAGTTTTGCAGTGGAAAAGCCATGAGTATCGGGCCAGATTTCCACACACACCTTCCTAGCCTTATTCATCAGATTACATCCGCCCATGACGTTACCTCACTCAAACTTTGAGAATGAGTTCTGGGGTTAAAAACTAACCTGCCTCAGTCCACTATACCTTGATGCGCCAACCCGCCTATATGCCACACATCGCCTGCCAGTTTTTTCTTCTCCATCTGCTACTACCATCTTACCAGGACAGGTATTTGTCCATCACACCCCATACCTCTGTCATTGTGTACCGACTCTAGTGACCTCATGCCTGCTGCGGCCCTGTTGCTGGTGCTGTGACCTATCCATAACTGTGTCATTGTGGCCACTCTCTGACCTCATCGCCACTGCCTGTGTTGTTGCAAGCTCGGAGTGTCCACACAGCATGCTCATACAGTGCCACTACTCTGACCTTCAATTCTTTGCACCTGCGTCACCTCCACTTCTGTCATTGTGCCACTCTAGAGGCTCCTCCAGTTTTTTGGGTTGCCTATCCGTCCAGAAGTTGCGTCATTGTGCCACTGTCTGACCTCATGCTGATGCTGTGGCTGCTGCCTTGACCTACACCACTCTTGTCATTGTGCCACTGTCTGACGCTCAACGCTCTGCTGGCTGGGGGCTTGTCGTCTGCCCACCACACTCTGTCATTGTGCCACTGACTGACCTCAAGCTGCTGCCTGTTGCTCCTGCCAAATGACTCCACACTCTGTCATTGTGCCACTACTGTGGCCTACTTCCGATTATTTGCCACCATCCAAATTTAATTGTGCCACTCTCTGAACCTCATGCTGCTGCTGTTGTCTGCCTGCCATCACCTTCCACTCTTTGTCTCCGTCATTGTCTGCCCACTCTGTGGCCTAACCCTGTAGTGGTGCCAACACCTCTTACACTCTGTCATTGTGGCACATCTCTCTGACCTCATGTCTGCACGCTGTTTGCTCCTGCCGTGATACCTCCAAACCTCCTGTCATTGTCCACTCTGTGGCCTACATCCGTGTTTGTGCCACCTCCACAACTCTGTCATTGTGCCACTGTCTGAACTCATGCTGTGCTCGCTGTGGCTGCTGCCGTGCCCTCCACAACTCTGTCATTGTCAACTGGTCTGACCTTCTTGCTGCTTGCGTTGCTTCCTGCCGTGACCCTCCACCACTCTGTCATTGTGCCACTTTAGTGGCCTAATCCTGTTTTTATGCCACCTCCAGCATGTCATTGCGTTGCGCAACTCACTTGACCTCCATGGCATGTTGCTCCCCTCCGTCACCAATCCACTTTCTGTCATTCTGTGCCACTCTGGAGCATACTATTCCTGTTTTTGCCACCTCCAGAATGATTGTCATTGTGCACTGCTGACCTCATGCTGCTGCTTGCACAGGTTGCTGCATGACCTACACAAAACTCTGTCAATTGTTGCCACTGATCTGACCACATGCGCTGCTCGCTGTGGCTGCTGCCCGTGCCCTCCACAATCTGTCTATGTGTGCACTGTCTGACCCTCATGACTGCTGCATGTTTGCTCCTCGCCATGCACTCCACACTCTGTCCATTGTGACCACTCTGTGGCGCTACTCCTAATTTTTTTGCCACCATTCCAGAATGTAATTGTGCCACTACTCCTGACGCATGCTGCTGCGTTGCTTACCTGCCTCACCCTCCACTCTCCGTCATTCGTGCCACTCTGAGTGTGCCTACTCCTGTTTTGTGCCACCACCTCATACACTCTGTCATTGTGCTCACTGATCCTGACACACTCATGCTGGCTTCTGTTGCTCCTCGTACCTCCAAAACACTGTTCATCCTGTGGCCACTCTGGGCCGAATCCTGTTTGTGCCTACCCTTCCCACACTCTGTCATTGCAGGCCAATGCTGACCTCATGCTACGCCAGCTGTGGTCATGCTGCCGTTGTACCCGCCTCCACACTCTGTCATTGTGCAACTGTCTGACCTTCATGCTGCCTCGGCTGTGCCCTGCGTGACCTCACAGCACTCTGTCGATTGTGCACTGATTGTTGCCTATACCTGTTTTTTTTGCCTACCTGCCACAATGTCATTGTGTCCACTCTCTCGCCACTCATGCTGCGTTGCCTCCTCCGTACACCTTCCCACTTTCATGTTCACATTGTGCCACTCTGTGTGGCCTACTCCTGTTGTTTGGCCACCTCCAGAATTTGTCATTGGGTGCCACTGGTCTGACTCATGCACGTGCTGCTTCGTGACTTTGCTTGCCATACTCCACACAACTCTGTCATTAGTGCCACTGTTCTGACCCATCTGCTAGCTGTCAGCTGCTGCCTGTGCCCCTCCTCACTCACACGTCATATGCGTGCCACGTGCCTGACCTCACTTACACTGCTGCTGTTGCGCCTGCATGACTCATCCACACGGAGCACCTGTCCATTCGTGCAACTCTGTGGTCTACTCCTAATTTTTTGCCACAATCTCCAGATTGTAATTGTGCCACTCTCTGACCTCATGCTCACTGCGGTTGCTCCTGCATACACCTCCAACCTCCGTCAATGGCCACCTGTGGCCTACTCCTGTTTTGTTGCCCACCTTCTTACCACACTGTCATTTGTGCACTGTCCTGAGAACCTCATGCTGTCTGCTGGGGCTGTCTGCCAGAGCCCTCCGACAGAACTCTGTCATTGAGTGCCAGTCTCTGACCTTAGCGTGCTGCTGTGGCTGCTGCCCCAGTGACTTACACACTCGTCATTGATGCCACATAGTCTGCCTCATGCTGCTGCTGTTGCGCTCCTGCCGTGACCTTCCAACCTCTGGTCCATAGTGCCACTCTGTGGCCTAATCCTGTTTGTTCCACCATCCACACTCGTCATCTGGCCATGTCTGAAACCTCCATGCTGCGCGCTGTGGCTTCTGCGTAGACCTTCCTAACTCTGTCATTGTGCAACTGTCTGACATCATGCTGGCTATGCTAGTTGCTCCTGCTTTAAGAAAAAGTGACTCCACACACTGTCATTGTGCCACTTTGTGCCTAACAATCCTCGTTTTGCCACCTCCAGCATGTCATGTGCCACTCCTGACCTCCATGCTGTGACTAATCGCTGCCGTCAAACCTCCACTTTCTGACATTGTGGCACTCTGTGGCCTACCTCCTGTTTTTGCCACCTCCAGAATTTGTCATTGTGCCACTGACTAGACCTCATGCTGCTGCTTGTTGCTGCGCTGCCAATAGTACCTACACACTCTGTCAAGTGTGCCACTGGTTCTGACCTCATGCTGCTGCTTGGCTGCTGCCGTGCCCATCCAACACTCTAGTCAATGCGTGCCTAACTGTCTGACCCTTCATGCTGCTTGCTAGGTTTGCCTCCTGCCATGCAAGCTCCACGACTCTCGTCATTGTGCCACTTCTGTGGCCTACCTCCCTATTATTTGCCACCTTACCAGAATGATAATTGTCGCCACTCTCTGACGTCATGCTTGCTTTCTGTTGCTCTGCCATCACCTCCACTCTCCGTCATGTGCCACTCTATTGGCCTACCTCCATGTTTCTGTTGCACCATCTACACTCTGTCATTGTGCCACGTAGTCACCTGACCTCATGCCGCTGCTGTTTCTCCTGCCGTGTTCTCCAAACCTCTGTCATATGCGGTAGCCACTCTGTGAGCCTAATCCATGGTTTTGTTCCACCATGTCCTACAGCCTGTCATTGTGCCCACTGTCTGACCTCATTACTGCTGCTGTGGGCCTGCTGCCTGTGAGCCTCCACACTCTGTCTCATTTGTGCAACTGTCTGACCTCATGCTGCTGCTGTTCTGCTTCCTGCCATGTGAGCTCCTACAACTTGCTGGTCTACATTGTGGAGCCACTTGAGGCGCCTAACATCCCTGTTCTTTGCCACCATCCAGCATGTGCATTGATGCCACACTCTCTGACCTCATCTGTTTGCTCCTGCCGTCAACCACTCTGTCCCACTTTTTCTGTCATTGGTGCCACTCTGTGGCCTACTCCGTTTTTGCCACCGTCCACGAATCTTTGTCATTGTGCCACTGTCCTACCTCAATGGCTGCTGCTTTGGCTGCGCTGCGCGGATGACCAACACACGTCGTGTCATGTGCCACTGTTCCAGACCTCATGCCATGCAGCTGTGGCTGCTGCCCGTGCCACTTCCACACTCTGTCATTGTGCCACTTCTGACCCACTGCTGCTGCCTGATTGCTCCTGCCATGACCTCCACACTCTTGTCCATTGTCTGCCACTCTGTGGCCCTACTCCCATAATCTCTTTATGCCACCTCCCAGAATGTAATTGTGCCACCCCTCTGACCTCATGCTGCTCTGTGAGCTCCTGCCATCACCTCCAGCGTCTCCATCATTTGTGCCACCCTGGGTGGCCTAGTCCTGTTTGTGCCACCTCTACACTCTGTCATGGTGCCACTACGTCCTGACCTCATGCAAGCTGCTTGTGGCTGCTTGCCGTGCCCTCCACACTCTGTCATTGTGCCAGTCTCTGACCTTAATGCTGCTGCTTGTGGCAGCTGTGCCTGGAGGACTTCCACACTCTGTCATTCGTGCCACTGTCAGACCTCATGCTGCTGCAGTTGCCTCCTAGACCGTGACCTCCAACCTCTGTCATGTGCCGACTCTTTAGTGGCCTAACAATCCCTGTTTGTGCCACCACCACACTCTGTCCATTGATCGCTCACATGTCTTAACCTCATGCTGCTCTTGTTTGCGTGCTGCTCAGTGCCCTCCACACTCGTCATTGTGCAACTGTCGTGACCACATGCTTAGCTCTCGTTGTACCCAACGCCGTGACCCTCCACACTGCTGGTCATTGTGCCACTTTGTGCCTAAACCTATGGGTATTTGTTATGCCACCATCCAGAATTGTCAATGTGCCACTGTCTGACCTCCATGCTTGCGCCTGCGTAGTTTGTCTCTGGCCGTTACCTACAACACATCTGTCCATGTGCCACTGTCTGGACTCTCATGCTGCTGCTTGTTGCTCCTGCCGTGACCTCCACGGCTCTGCGCGTGCCCTCCCAACACTCGTCATTGGATGGCCACTGTCTGACCTCATACTGCGCTGATGCTCCTACAGAGACCATCCACACTCTGACATTCTGTGAGCCACACTGTCGGCCTAGCCCTCTTTTGCCACCATCCACACCTCTGTCATCATGGTGCCATCTCGCCTAGACCTCAAGCTGCTGCTAGTTGGCACCTGCCGTGACCTACACACTTCTCTGACATTGTTCCACTGTCTGACCTCAGGCATGCTGCTGTTGCTCGCTGCCATGACCTTCCACACTCTGTCATTGTGCCACTCTGTGGCCTACTCCTATTCGTTTGCACCTTCCAGAAATGTAATTGTGCCACACCGCTGACTCATGCTTGCTGCTGATTAGCCCAGCCGATGCCACCTCCAACTCCTCGTCATTCGTGCCACCTCTGTGGCTACCTCCTGTCATTGTGGCACCTCTTACACTCTGTCATTGTGCCACTGTCTGACCTCATGCCTGCTGCTGTGGCTGCTGCCGAGTGCCCCTCCAACACTCTGTCATTTGCCAGTCTCGACCTTATGCCTGCACGCTGTGGCTTGCTGCCGTGAGCTTCCACACCTGTCATTGTGCCTACAGTCTGACCTCATGCTGCTGTCTGTTGCTCCCTGCCGTGACCTCCAAAACTCTCTGTCATTGTTGCCGACTTCTGTGGCCTAAATCCTGTTTTCGCCACCTCCACACTCTGTCATTGTTGCCACAGTCTGACCTCATGCTGCTGCTGTTGCTCCTGCCTGAGTGACCTCCACGGCTGCAGCCCGTGCCCTCCACACTCTTGTCATTGTCCACTTACTGAACCTCCTTACAACATGCTGTTTGTCTCTATAAGGTGACCTCCACACTCTGGTCCAATGTTCACTCTGATGGCCTACTCCTGTTTTTGCCACCTTAATCCTACACTCTGTCATTCGCGTGCCACTGCCCTTGGACCGTCATGTGCTAAGCTGCTGTTGCTAACCTGGGCCGTGACCTACCCACAACATTCTCGTCATTGTGCCACTGATCTTCGACCTCATGCTGTCAGCTGATCTCCTAGCCATGACCTCCACACTCAGTCGATTCGTTGCCGACACTGTGGCCTACTCCTATTTTTTGCCACCATCCAGAATTAATTGTTCCACTTCTCACCTAAGGCCTCTGACCTCATGCAGCTGCTGTTGCTCCATAGGCTCTGCCATCAACCTCCACTACTCCGATCATTGAGTGTGCCATCAGCTGTGGCCTACTCTGACTTGTGCCACCTCTACACTCCTGTCATTGTGGCCACTGTCTGACCTCATGCGACTGCTTGCGCTGCCGGCACCTCCCTCACCACTGTCACTTGTGCCATCTCCTGACCTTAAGTCTGCTGCGCTGTGGCTGCTGCGTGACTTAACACAACGCTGTCTCATTGTGCACTGTTCTGACCTCATGCTGTCCTACTGTTGCTCCTGCCGCGTGACCTCCTCAAACTCTGTCATTGTGTGCCACTCTTGTGGCCTAATCCCTGTTTGTGCCCCTCACCACACTCTTCTCTGTCATTGGTGCCACTGTCTGACCCTCATGCTGCAGCGTTGCGCCTGCTTCGTGACCTCCACGCTGCTGCCGTGCCTCCTACAACACTGTCATTCGTGCCACTGTCTGACCTCATACTACTGCTGTTCATCCTCTACTGTGACCCTCCACTCACTCTGTCATTTGTGCCACTTCATGTGCCAACTCCTGTTTTTGCCACCCCACACTCCCCACATGATATAGCAACTCTGGTCATTGTGCCATCTAGGCCAAGACCCATGCGCTGCTTGTTGCTCTCGCCAGTGACCTCCACACTCTGTCAATTGTGCCACTCTGTGGGACTCCGTCCTTATTCTTTGCTGCCTCGACCTCCATACCACTGTGTGATTGTGACCACTCTGTGGCCTACTCCTGTTTGTTGCCACCTCCTCGCGCTCTAGTGATCCCAACTCTTAACTCTCTTACCTCTCTGCTGTTTCTGTCCCGTCACCCTACGCCACATACGTGTCATTGTGCCACTCTCTGACCTCATGCTGCTAGCTGTCCCCCAAGCACCCCCAAGCACTGTGGCAGTATACAGTTGGAAGATGCAGGCAGGAGTCCCCTCAAATCCTGAGCAACAATGGCCCGCAGCATGCTGATTTGCCTTGCTAATGAAGCCAATGGTCCACCATCCGGCAGAGCGATGACTGTTCTGGGCTCTCCACCAGTTCGTGGACCCTCTCCCGTCACACTCCGCTACCGGCCCCCAAAATGTGGAGCCTTTTTATTCCAGCTGTGAGAGGGAGGGACAAACTCAATCTATAGAACAAATCCTCCTAGTCAGTTTGCCTAACGTTCCGAAAAACATTATTTGGCCAAGGCTATTCTACGATCCATTCAGCTTTCCCCCTTATTTTAATCCATTAATAACCTAAAAAATTCAACGCAGTTTATTATGAATGATAAACAAGGTAGTTTGAATCCATTTTCTTCACTGCGTGACACCAATTTGTAGAAAATCAACGCGTATGGAATTGAAGGAGACCCTAAGATACAGGGAATGTTTTTAGGTGGCTTTATTTTCATTCGTTTGGCCATTAGTTATGGAATTTAGTACAAAACTGGAATACTGAACTACAAGCTATGCTGCAAAACTGGCTTTGGGGATTAGCTTCTCAGTAATGAAGATTGAGAATCATAAGTCCAAATTACAGACAGGAAAAACCGCCTCACCTCGCTCCTTGAGCGCTTGTCTTGTCATATCCGTGTGCCGTACCCCCTTGCCTCCGTCCCTTGACCACGATCCTTGCCGGCTGTCCTGACCTTACGCTTGTCCCCGACTCCGAGTTTGCCTTACGATTTTGTACCTCACTACACCTTGGCTACCACCGCAAGCAAGTCACCTCAGGGGTAACGACCTGGTAGACTCCCGCCGCAGCAAGTCCACCCCTTTGCGGCGGGCTCTGGTGAAAATGGGCCTACTTAGATTCCGCTCCCTGGCGTGGCTATTGCCATCGTCCCCTTATTGTGCTGCGATCTGTGGTGGCTTCCGGTAAACCAAATACTGTGTTTTTTTGACGCTAAAGGTAGGATCTTAGCCCTCAGCTTGTTTTTTTCCAGCTGGCACTGCCATGACTTTATCAGGCTGCATTCCTGCTTCAGTTTTTTTGGTCAGTTTTGCCCCTGTAAGTGCAAGGGAATTTTAGAGTGAAGCTGTCACGGCACATGTTGTTACCATGGAGGAGCAAGGTGCTACACGGGTTAATCCTTCCAGTCGGAGGACACGCCCAGGGAGAAGCCTGGCTGATAGGAGTGACAGTTCGGCTTCAAATCAGCTCAGAAGGTGTGTCGCTCAGACCAATAGAGGATCCCGGAGGCCGCACCAATCAGCTGCTGGGGCGGTGTCCGGGCGGCTCATTTAAACTGCTCAGTTTGGTTTATCTTTGCCTGTGAAAGGTTATCCCTTGTGTATCCTTGTGACCCTTTTTGCTTGTTGATCCTGTTTCCCGACTTCGGCTTGCTCTCGACTATTTTTTTCTCCCTTATTCTGTACTGCTTACCCCCCGGTTTTGCCCCTTTGGGTTTTGGCTTACGTTATTTCTTGGTTTTCCGTTTTGGGTTTTGGGGTCCCCTTTTACCGTTTTCGACCCACGTTGACTTCGCTTTTCCCCTGAGGGCCCCTGCACGTGTAATAGGGAACTGTCGTCCGTTGGGGGTCTGCCATTTAGGGCCGCCGCAAGTAGGGGGGACAGGGGGCGGTACCGTCAGGGCCCATTGCCCCTCCCTGATGTGACAGAAGCGTTTCAAAGAGCGGGGATTTTGTGGTTTTCATCCCAAAACACAGCAGTATAAGCCCAAACCAAGCCCCCTCTGAAAAATTAAAGGATGGAACAACGTTCAAAACCGACCCACAGGCGCTCTGCAGCCTGAAATAACTGTTTTTAACATGATTCATCCCAAAGTAGTTCGGACCGAAACAAATTTTGTCAGAAAATTCGGCAAAGTCGGCGAACCGAATTTTTGAGAAATTCGGCCATTTCTACTCACAACTGTATTATATTAAACTTTGTAATTCATCCTTCCCTCCTACCTCCTGCAAACCATGTCACGTTCATTGATTGCATGGCCTAAGTAAAAATTTTGTCATCACTCAATGGGTGTGCTTTAAAGACAGGCTCATCTCAAAAAACCCCGGCCCCCCCATAGGGGGGGAACCTAGGGAAAATGATCTGGCGATTCCTCTTGCGCCGATTTGCGGGTGAATAGAAAATTAATTAGAAAAAATTTAATGTATCAATGAAATACCTTTAAGTTTGTGACTGTAACCCTTAAAAAAGAGGAAAACTTCAATAGGGTAAAATTTTCAAGGGGGGCCTGTGCAAATCCCTTCAAAGTTCTGAAGCTCAAAACTACCTCAAAAGTTTGAATGGAGTGGTGTTAGTGCATATGTCCAGCTGCTATTTTCAAGGTCTGTGGCATTAAATATCCTTAGCAGGAAAAAGAACTATTTAAATGTCTAACATAAAAGATTTACAGGGTAATTTGGTTTTATGGAGTCTAAAATTCCTTTGGTTACTATAAAGTAATGAGGAGACATAAATCATAGCTACAACCTATTTTTTACTCAAAATCATCCAGAACCTTAAAGAAATTGTTCAGTAGGAAGACATTTAGCATATATGGGTGTTAGTGATGTAAAAGGATGGATTCATACCCAAATTGTTTAAGAATGCTTTAAAAAATGGAGGGTAGGTCCACTTAATGACAAAAATCTTTCCCCAAAATGCGCCCCAAAGGGCCTGTGTTCTTCCAGCAATGGTTGCATGGTTTTTGCTCTCTGATGTCTCTCACCTGACACATGAAAGACAATCCATTCATTGAAGTGAACAGCAGAAAAGCAGCCCTTTGCCAATCAGTGAAGGTTCAGTTCTGATACTGCCACAGAAATTAAAGCCTTTTTTGCTGAAGCAACTTGGTTAGAAGAGGTGCAGTTACCATCCATCTGCTTCATAGCCCCATACAAAGCAGGATTAGCTGAACTGCTGTTTTAGACACACATCTTTTAGCCCCCTTGTTCATTTTCATGGTAAGCTGTTTCCCTGTAGTGGTTCAGTCCACCCTCACCCCATCAACCAATGTTTACCTCCACATCAATACACTTGGGGTCTTAGCTTCCATTTTTTATCCACAATGGTTCTATTTTTCCCGTACCATTGTGTATTCCCCCGCAATACTTCCCCCCCTTTGGGTTTAACCAATAAAAATTTTTGCTACATTGATAAATTACCCCTTTTTCCCACAAAAGCAATGAGGGATATATGCTGACAGCCTATCACACACCTTACATACCCCTTCTTAGATTGTACCTGCAATGATTGCCGAAATGTGGGTCGATATGTATGATCAATTAAATTCTTTTATAATCACACCATGCTGATTTTAGCACTTTTATGTTAAATCCACTCTTCTTTGTCTCATCACGTTGTTTCACAGAGCCAAAAGCAGCTTTCATTCAGGCTTTCTGTCTCTGCATGGTTAGGCTGTGGGTGGATCTATGGCAGCGATTAGGATATTATCTCCTTATTCAAAAGTCTGCTAATTACTCTGACAATTTAGAGGAGGTTTTTAAAAATCAGGGAATATTTTAGAGCTAAATTTAAAAAAAAGTTTGTTTTTTGTTTGTTAGATAGATAACTTTTTAAACTCTCAGCTGCCGCATTTTCTTCGACCCGTGTATGATGTCACTCTGCTATCAATAAGACCCAAAAAGCAGAAGGAGAAGGCAGAGTAGGCAGTAACCTAGGAAAACCGAGTGCCTCGGAGCTGAAAAACAATTTTTTCTCCCAAAAAAAAAAAAATAAACAAGGGTATATTTGGAAAACATCTTCTTATTGTTTTCCACTATTGAAAGCTAAGCTTTCTATGAACAACCCCCCTTTAAAAGTTTTGCATAGCATATGGTGCTTATATTAAATGTCTTTTCCCATGCTTTCATTTTCCAGCAACATTTATTTATAATATTTTATCAACATTATGCTACATATAAAAATGACCCAATATTATTATAAACCATAAATTTAGCAGGGAATATAAGACTGAGATTTACTGAGAGTGACATCAAACAAAGCTTTCATGAAGAGAGTGTTTTGGAGCAGTGGTTCTCAACCTAAGGTATGCATTTCCAGAATGGGATGTGGCTAACACCCAGTATAAAACTCAGGCTGATTTTTAACTCCCCGATTTTTTCAAAGTTTGATTAATGGAAAACTGTTAGAAAAAACCCCAGTATATGTGGTAGTCAATGTCTCAAAAATATGGGAACTTGTGGAGAAAAAAGAGTGACTTTTTAACAACTATTTCACCATTTTGCCATAGGGAAACTTAAAAATCTATCAGTTCTTATATTATAAAGCAAAAACTTAACTTTGATTATTACAACACTTAACCTCATAACACCTTTTTTAAAAAATGTTTTCTAAAAACCCCTCAATTTGTCTCATAAATTTTCCCTTTTTTAAAATTTTGAAGGAATAACCCCCTTTTCTATTATCAAATCTGGTGGAACACCACTTTTTATCACAGGGAAACCCAATAACAGTGATTTTCTAACTACAAAAAGGATCCCAAAAACATCTTCTTTGGGCAATCATCCTAATCTATGGGCATGAGCATAAAGGTTTCCCGTGAAACCCCCTGATGATTCAGAAACATATGAAAGGTTAAAAAGAATACTTTATATTCATAAACATATGAAAGGCTTTTAAAAAATCCCACCAATGGTATTTAAGGGAAATAAAAAGGGGTTTTTTTGGGCCGGGAATTGAAAAAAAAAAACTAATTTTCGAGGATGAGAAAAATTTTTTTATATTGAGCCCCCACCATTGCCTTTTATGCATTTTCCAAAATCATAAAGGTTGTGCCAATACCCGGAAGACCGTAGTCTTTGGTAGAAATAATTTAGCACAAGGGCCTACATTTTTGACCGTATAGTGATGCCCTTTGTCACTGGCCCCCTTAAATCTTAAAGAACAAAGATACTGTGATAAGAATTAGCGACAGAAATGGTAAAAGTACACTTCTTGCAAGTTTTAACAAGAACCTAATAGTAAATTAGACATGCCCTGGGCCTAAAAGCAATCAAGTATTTTTTTGAATAAAAAGGGGTTCGCAATTTTTATTAACATAATATTTTTTTTTTACAGTTATGGATTTTTTTTTTTGACACTAATTATTTTTTGTTTGAGGGGCCCCCTTTTACACAGATAAAGGGACGGCCATGGGCACGTTTGTGCGCCAACTTTCTTTTTTATTTTTAGGTTGGTGGGGGGATGCTATTGTTTTTCTGCCCTTTTAAAATATTCACAGATCGGATTTTTTTTTGGGGGTCGCTTTATTGAGTATATTTTTTTTTGGTGGAGTAAGAATTATTTAAAGGATTTTGTATCAAACTCAACGTATGAAATTTGGGGGAATAAAATTTTGTATTTAAAAATTCATCAAGGAAAATAATTTTTGGGTTTCCCCAAAATTTTTTGGGATAAAACAAGCAGTTTTCAAAAAAAATTTTCGCAAAAATGGGGTCCCCAATATTTTTTAATTTTTCAGCGGCACCCATTTCCCTAAAGAAGGGGATTCCCAAGGCCAAAATTTTTTAGGGCTTGTAGGGCTTACACTAAGGCTTTCAATCAAGAATGTATAAACTTAAATGCGGGAATTTCAGCATGAGGTTACCCAAAAAAAGTTTTGAGGAAAGCGTTTTAAAGGGGTTTGATCAAAAAAAGAAGGAAAAAAAAAATTTAATTGCGTTAGGTACCTTTGATGATAAGCTACGAAATGAAGGGATAGTTAGAAACATTCTAAAGAAATCCGTACCTCTAAGGATTCCGAAATATCCCAGGTCACAATAAAAGGGAAAAAAATTTTGGAATGAAATTTTTACATGTCACTTTTGAGGGGCGCAAGAAAAAAAGGGTTCAGTCTACGTGTAGCCCCTATCCTTGTGGCAAATGTTCATTTTGTCCTTTATATGGAAATCTTTTAAAAATTTTTTAACCCCACGATAAAGAAGATTTTAAAAAAACAATTCACAATGTAAAACCAGAGGGGTGATTTTGGGGCTATGTGTACCTGCCCCAAGATCTAGTGGAAAAACCATAAGGGTTTTCTCGCGGGTCTAAAAATCTAGTTTATTAAAAAATAGAGGTACACTCCCCCCGAACACATTTTGGAATAATAATGGTGAAAAGAGGTGCAAAATTTTGGGGCACTGTGTGAAAAAGCTAGGGGGGAAAAAAAGGGCGAATTTGGGTTTTTTTTTTTATTGCAGGGAAAAGGCAAAAAAGGAATAGGATCAAACATTAACCCCAAAGCTTAAATGAGGCTTTTAATTTTTTAACTTTATTTTACCTGCCGATTCCCTATAAAAACTTTTTTAGGAAAAATAATATAGGATAAAAGCTTAGTGGTATAAAGAAAGGTAAAGAAAAGACATAAAACACCAAGTTCACATATGTTTTTTTTTCTCCCTTTCCCCCCTTTTTTCCCTCGCTTTCCCCTGTTTTGCATGTTTAAATATTAATAAAAGGCCACAATTCTATTTTTAATTTTTATATAAATTTTTAACTTTTTATTATTTTTTTTTTTTTTTAATTTATGAAGATTTTGTATAAAAAAATTGTTAAAACAACACATAAATTTTGTCACG